>APFE030311970.1:1441-27073 GCA_000404065.3 Pinus taeda | reverse complement strand
AAAACGGCTCCGAAAGTTCAGGACCCGAAAAACTGCTAAAAATAGTAAACTGTGCTACAATTTAGGAAACTAAAAAGACTGAAAGAGATAGTTGTGGGGGTCCAAATGGGATAGCTGGGTGGCCACCAAAATCCACCTGGATCAATTCCACATCCAATGAGTTTTCTCAATTGAAATTTGAGTAAAACAATAGGAGGATAAGTTGAAAATACGAGTTGAAAAAGTAGTTTCTTATTTTTTTTTGTTTTTTTATCTTTTTACTTTTTACTCCAAAAGTGGTGAATCATCCCCCATCGTTGACATAATCATCTTGAACCTTATTGGTTATTATAAAGTTGATTTTGGTTGTACATTTTTGTTTTGAGGCCCATTTTAGACCTCAACATTTCTTCAATGAATTGTATAATTTATCTAAGGAAACCTAGCCTTAGAATTATCAGATATTATAGTGTTCACTATATTTATTATAATAGGAGGTTTCCCTCTCAAAGTGAATGGTAATTGTCCATTTCTTATCAATTTTTAAGGTGCAAGGATCATAACATTTGGTATCAGAGCTCTTGATCCTAGGGTTTTGTTGCTTCAAACAAGTCATCGTGGATTTTACACTAGAACTTTTCTTCTCGGAGGTTTTAGATAGTGAAACCTAAAGAAGATTGATAAGATAACTTGTGAAATCTCTAGATCAAGTTTCAGATCTTTGTTTGCTATATTTTTAGACATATGGACCAAGGAAGTTAGGGTTTCTGAATGCTCAATTTTTTTATCTCAAATAGATAAGTTTGACATTTTCGCTATAAGATTTTTTTTGTGAGGTTTCACACCATGAAACTTAGAATAAGTTGAGCTGAAATAATAATAAAAATATGGTCCAAGTTACAGATCTTGGTTCACTATATTTTCAAAGAGATGATCCAAGGAAGTTAGGGTTTTTGAATGCTCCAGAATTCAATCTCAAACAAGCCAGCTTTGAATTTGTGCTATAATTGTTTTTCTATAGGGATTCATAAAGTGAAACTTTATCATATTAAGGATAAATCATGGGAAACAGTGGGTTCCATTTTTAGAATTTGGTTCAATATAGTTTTGGAGCTATACCTCATGGAAGTTAGTGTTTCTGATTAGTCATGAAATAAATTTTAAATAGGTCAAGTTGGTATTTTTGACATATATTCTTGTTTGGAAATTCAAACTATGAAATCTTCGGAAATTTCAAGAGACATATAAAATTTCCTTAGGTTCAAGTTCTAGAATTATATTTCAATAATTGGAAACATGACATGTTATACAAGTTTGCTTGTGGGAAGAGGCCAAAAATCAACAAGTTTTGGGAAAGTTACCATAACTTTCAGTTGGCATATCATATTTAGTTCACACATGTGTAATTGTAGAAGCTACATATCAAAGTATTACAAAAAAAATATCATATCTATAAGGCCTCAAATCTCATAGGTATATCAATAAAACTTCAACCATTATGATATTCTCCAAATTAAGGTACATAAGTTACTAGTGACCTTAATGCTCATTAAAATATCCCATTTTTTGTTGTAATAAAGCGAAGGGTTATTATTATTCTGTAACAACCTTCAAAGAAAGCTATTAGACCAATTAAATCTACTAAAGGTCCATTCTTGACTCATGAAGAAAGTGGAGACTTAGAATTTAGGTTATCTCAATTGGAGAAGAAAGTTAATGAAATGGATGGTAATATGTTGAAAAAGGTGGATTTCTTAGGTTCTTAGGAAAAGCTTAAAATAGAAATGGAAAAGAAGATAAATTAATACAAGGAAGGAATAGAAATAAGATGAATGAAAATAAGGAAGAAATACAAAAATCCATGATTGTCATGGAAAATATTCTCCTGGAGAGACCTCATAAAAATGATGTGGAGATCCAAGGATAACATGAACATAAGGAGAAATATGTTGTTGAGAATCAATCTCATGTGGAAAATATGCTATTATAATTGGAAAGCACAAAGTTTGAATAATGGAACCATAATCATGAATTTTCAATCCAAGATCTGCATCATCAGGGCTTCAAGTTAGCACCAAGGAACTACTACATTTCGAATATTGATATGATGAAATTTGATGATAATGATATATAACATGAATATTTCATATGGAGAAATACTTTGATCTACACCAAGTGGAATCCTTACAAAAGGTAAATAAGACAAACATGCATGGTAGCAATGGCTTTGTGAAAGAAAAAAGGACTTTGTTATATCTTCGTCCATTTTTAAAGAGGAATTGATAACACATTATGAGGATATTAAGAGAAACACATTCTTTTATCAATTGGTAAATCTTCAACAAACAGGTCCAGTTACAGAGCACATTCAACAATTCCAGAAGTTGAGCGTTGGAGTAAAGAAAAATTCATAGGATATCTTGTTAGACCTATTTATATGAAATTTTAATGATAGCATCTGACATGAGGTGTGCCTCTTTGAACCTAAATCTCTAGAGCATGCTTTCAATTTGGCAAGGAAAGTTGAAAGTAAAAACATGGGCAATAAAAAATTGGTCACTAATAACTATAGAGAAAATCATGTCCCCTTTATTAAATCAACAAGATTGACTCCTCAACAAATGGATGAAACAAGCGAAAACAACTGTGATATCAAGTATTGTAAAGGGCATAAATGTGGTGAAAAGAAATTATTCTTCATGCACTGTGAAGATCAAGAAGATCAAGAAGTGGAAACTTCACAATATCTAGAGCTAGAAGAAACTACTCCAACAATCTCTTTTCATGCATTAAACGGAATCAATGCTCCACAAAACCTCGAACATAAGGATATCTCAAAAGGTAAAGGGTAATAATATTGATTGATTCAAGTAGTACCCATAGCTTCATTAATTACAAATTGACAAAACTTCTTAATTGCTTTGTATATCCAACACTAGAATTTCAAGTCATGATTATGGATGGAGGTACCATAAATTTTTTAGGGAAGTGAAATAAGATTAAGTAGAATATGGGAGAGTATTTATTGGTTATTCCCATTATTTCAATAGAAATGGGTGGCATTTGTGTTGTATTAGGGCTCCATTGGTTACAATCGTTGGGAATAATGACCCTTGATTTCCAAAATATTTTAATAATATTTTTCTTAGAAGGAAAGGAAATTGATCTTAGAGGTATCCAAGGAAAACCAAATAAATTGATAAGATCTAATAGCATGAAAAATTTTCTAAAAAGGGGACACTAAGGTGCAATTTCACAACTGTGTTCATTATATGTTCAAACATTTATAACCTCTGCTCTAGTAGATCTTCAAAAAGTTATCAACAATCATGCTAATGTATTTGGAGAAATTCCTAAGGGTCTTCCACTTGTTCTAGATCAGGACCATGCTATTCATTTGAAAACCTGGAAGTGTACCACCTAACATTAAGCCTTACATATACCCACATGCACAAAAGAGTGAGATTGAGCGAATGGTTCAAGAAATGTTAGAGGCGGGCATCATTCAACCTAGCCAAAGTTATTTCTCTTCACTAGTGGTGATGGTTATAAAAAAGGATGGTTCTTGGCATATGTGTCTATAGTACAGACAACTCAACAAAATGACAATCAAAGATAAGTTTTCTATTACTGTCATTGATGAATTGTTAGATAAATTCCATGGAGCAAATTTGTTTGCTAAGTTGGATCGTCATTTTGGATATCATAAAATTGGAATGAGGCAAGAAGGCATTCCCAAAATATCCTTTAGAAGACATTACGGTCATTGAGAGTTTTTGGTTATGCTATTTGGACTTATAAATGCATGATCCGAATGAAAAATGGCATAAACCCATGGTATTCATCCACCCATGTTATTCATCCACCCATGGAATTTACCCATGGTATTGTAAGTCGTATCCACCCATGGTATTGTAAGTGAAAAAGACTATAAGTAACACATTTTGTAAAAGGATAGATTGTCTGCCACAATGTAGCCTTTACAGTTATTCTCTGTTTTAATAAAAAAATAAAAAATCTTTGTGGTTGTTTATTGGGCATTCTCCTCTTTTTCTTCTGGCATTTCAATTTTTCAGATCTTGGGCGCCTCCCCCCCAAGATCCATTTCAATCTTCTAGATCTTGAGGGTCTACCCTCAAGATCCAGATTAGTGGTATCAGAGCAGGTTACAATTCCATTGGAATGAGGGTTTCATGCATATTTCAGTTTCAAATTTTTGCAGCAATATTAAAAAAACTTCAGGCACGTGTTGCAACCTCCACAGAGCACTTTCTTGGGCCAAACAAGAAGAATTTTTCTTTTTTCATTTTTTTGCAGGAATATATTTTGGGCGACGTGTTTGCAGATCAGATCTAAAACATTTTATAGAATATTTACAAAAACAAATAATAGATCTGGATTCCTTGCGAAAAAATACCAAAATTCAAAAAAAAAAATCGGCCGAATCAGAGTTTGAATGAGGAAGATATCGCTGATTTAAAATCAACAATGTTGTAGAATTTTTTTATGACGAAATTTTGTGGACGACGAATCTCCTATCATTTTCTAGAGTTTTTGTGCATAATTTTAGAAAAGGGATTGTAGATATCAGACCCTCTTGAAAAATCACCCAATTTCAAAAAAAAAAGGGTCAAATCAAAGTTCAGATGTGGGAGATATCGCTGATTTAAAATCAACTATTTTTTTAGAACTTTTGCGACGTCGCAAAAATTGCAGCGCGAATCAGAAGTCCTAGAGTGTCCAGATAAGCATTTCCAACACAAGGGAAGATGCAAAATGGTCCTTCTGCTTCCAAAAACAGGTTATAATAAATATTTGAGTTATATTGACTGATTTATGTCCATTTTAATTCTAGAGAAACATTCAGAGCGAGTTCCCATTGGAGACATGCCCTCCCACCCCACTTTAGTAGGCACTTGCTTCACATCCATCAGTTTCAGCATAGTAGCATTCGACTTGGGTTATTTGGATATGTGCCCTTCCACCCGAGGCTATGTAGGCACTTGCTACTTCATCAGCAACCAACATCATGGTTATGGGTCAACCACACAAAATCCTTGTCATCGAAGTCCATTTGCTAGGCCGCACACTGTTAGGATCATATTTGTTCATAAGTATTACAGGGTATCTCTATCCTCGGATCTTCGTTTGTCATGGTTATGGGTCATCCACAAACCCACACTTCATCGAAGTCCATTTTCTAGGTCACACACTATCAGTATCACAGTTGGTCACAAGCATTACAGGGTATCTCTATCCTCGGATCTTCGTTCATCATGGTTATGGGTTAACCACATAAAACCCTTCTCTTCAATGGCTCTTCACATTCAACAAAGGCTTCGTAGGAGAGAACTTCACGCAATGGGGACCATTGCTTCTTAAGGAGGGAGGAATGATCTGAATGGAAAATGGCATCAACCCATGGTATTCATCCACCCATGTTATTCATCTACCCATGGAATTTACCGATGGTATTGTAAGTGACATCCACCCATGGTATTTATCCACCCACGGTATTGTAAGTGACATCCACCCATGGTATTCGCCCATGGTATTGTGACATTCACCCATGGAATTGACCCGTGGTACTGTGACATCCACCCATGGTATTCATTCACCCATGGAATTGATCCATGGTATTGTAACTAAAAAAGACTATTAGTAACGAGTCGCATTTTATAAAAGGACAGATTGTCCGCCACAATGTAGTCTTTACAGTTATTCTCTGTTTTAATAAAAAAATCTTTGTGGTTGTTTATTGGGCATTCTCCTCTTTTTCTTCTGGCATTTCAATTTTTCAGATCTTGGGCACCTCCCCCCCAAGATCCATTTCAATCTTCTAGATCTTGAGGGCATCCCCCCAAGATCTGGATCAATGCACCTTCAACATTTCAAAGCTTGATGACTTATATTTTCAAACCCTTAGAAAATTTGTGTTAGTACTTTTTGATGACATACTAATTTACAACAGACCTTGGGAAGAGCATGTACAACATGTTGAGAGGGGCTTGACACTATTGGAAGAGAATAATTATACACAAACCCTTCCAAGTGTTTATTTTTGGCTCAAGAAATGGAATATTTGGGCCATATTATATGACATGATAGTTTCCAAACTAAAGAGATAAGATCAAAATTCTTAGCCAAAAATCCTTTTGGGTCATGTTTTCTAAATTGTCCAAAAGAAAATACATATTAAAGAAGTGCACTAGCTTCCTGTTGGGAATGCTTTGGGATCTTAAGAAAAAATGGCCCAAACTCAAATCCTAGGTAATGTTATGTTTTTCTTAACGTCCTTCATTAATGAAACATTGAAACCATGAAGCACAATATAATATGTTATATCTCCCAAAACAACTCTATCACGTACACATTTTGGAAAAAGATGAGGTGATGTAGTTGCACCACTGGTTCTTAGATAAATAAAGTATTCTTAGATATACCAATTTCCAAAGTAATTGATTAGCTTCTTAGCATCCTCTACCAGTGTTGGGAATTCTTTGCAAAAATGATCTTGTATAGTAGAGCTAGGAAGAAGTTGTAAATAATTGAATATTGGTATCTATAATTGTTTTCCCACAAGCTTTGGGAATACACATGCACAAATTATTTGGAAACCTACCAATTAAGGTCAATATTGCCAAACACAATATAATAACACACTACATCCAACAAATAGGATGGCATATATAATATAGGAAAAACCTCAAGATTTTCCTTTTCCTTTTGTTTATTTTCAATCATATTGTTAAGTTCATTGGACAAAATAGTAGGCAAATTTAATAAACTAACGACAGTAGTCATTTTATATGTTAATGACATCCAAGCATCTAATAAATGCACATGGTCCTTTTGCCATATAATCTAGCTATGAAAGCCTTGAGATACATCTACGATCGTATTATATTGGTAATAGGATAAATACTCTCTTCCTCATGGAATAGTTTTGTCTTCTTGCCACCAACTTGCAAGGATTTTCCCTTCATCAAGTTTGTCATAGAAAGTTGTCCAAAAAGAGTTTAACTATGTGAACCTTAGGCTTTGGAATTCTATAGTATCTCTTCAAATTTTCTATTAGACAAGAGCCCAGACATTGGATTTTTTCATTCACAACATTGCACTTCTTCAAATTTGTATAATTAATGATCCATTCAATAGTTTCTAAACATGGCATAACTAGTACCCTTTCTACAACAAAATGTAAGCAATACTTCTTGATGTTAATGAAAAACTTATCATCAACTTCCCTAAAGTTAGGGTCATTATGAGGAATCACCTCTAGATTATACTTATTGTTAAATTTCTTATATATCTCATTCCATCTCAAAAAAATGGATTTATGCCCCTGATTTGACTTCAATATCCTTGTAAATAAGACATGGATGGTGCTCCTCGGGGATATGTATATGGATTATGGGAGCATATTCCTTTGGAAAAAATTTAACCTTTATTGAATTATTTTTGGAAGCCTCCCCTATTTCATTGGGTTTCCCCTTAGGAGACTTCGCAAGAGGTCTAGTAGGCATTATTTTCGACATCATATTCCCTAAATGAAAAAACAAATAAGTTGATTAAAGAGTAAAATTGTTTCCATATACAACAGTAAACATCCCAAATATCTTACTACATTTCGCAATGGAAACACATTTGACATTTATTATAGTAAATTTGAGACATAAGTAAATCTAAGAAGAATTTATAATTGAGAACTTTTGCTACATAAGTGAAATATTCAATTGATCATTAAGCACAAGTCTACCACCCAAAATTCATGCATTCATGTTCAAAAGTTTCAACATTAGAGACATAAATGTAATAAAAATGATTGAAAAATATGCAATTACAATTGTAAATGTGAACTCACACAATTAGCTTTGGATCAAATACCAACTCACCATACACAACAATGACACAATAAAACAAGCTCTCCATAGCTAACCACTTAAAAAAAATCACACTTTCTAACTAATGACTAGACTATAACAAAAAAAATTGCTTGACTCTCAATCACACTATCTAAATTCATGCTCAAAATGAGGCACACAATGAAATATTTTCATAATTTATAATCAAATTTCCCAAACCTAGTAACATTATTGCCAAATTTGGTTTAAAATCCAATTGGATCCCTCAAATATTAAAGTTTAAATACTAATTTGGAATTTCAACTATCAAGTTAGTGAATTAATGGAGGCTAGATTTGTTATTGGTGGTTGCTAACAACATTCTCTTTTTTCAAAGTTTTACATGATATTGATCACAAAATGAATTATAGGTATCAATGGTATGGGACTTTGAGAATCATGCACAACAAACTTATAGATTAAGTGTTTACGAGATGGCAAGAAAAAGCTTGAAATGCACAATGAAACACCCTATCAATATGAATATAAACTTTGTTATCACTTTCCTTTTAAACTTTTGTGTTGGAAAAAAGTGTGTAGTGTTCCTTGTTGGCTGATCGTTGGTGAAGCATTACTACTTTGAATGTTGTCCTGCATTGGTAACTTCACCTGGCTTTCTCATTGGAAATCAAGTTTAACTTTCAGATAGGTTCCCAAAATAACTTTTACATCAATGCATGCACTTTAATTTCTTATAAATACCCAAAATAACTTGTACATCTATGCACTAATTTCACCTTCATATTAGTGCATACCTTGGATTTATATTAGCAATTAAAATTGGCTTTGACGTAGTAATAAAAGTGATTTTAAGTTTTAACTCATCAACCACAAACTGTTTAGATAAAAAAATATCAAGGGAATTGGAAAAATATAGATTTTTTTAAAAATGTTTGCCAAATTATATGATATGCAGGAAATCACTAATATCAAAATGCAAGAAATCTACTTTCAAAAGCAAAGAACAATCGTACCCAAAATTTTATAATTCTAGGGTGTGTTGTGTACTTAGCATAGATAGGTGGTTGTTATAAATAGTTGAACAAGTCAAAAAGGATCCAATCATTATGCCAAGAAAAATGTCAATGTATCCAATAATTGAGACATTCAAGGAATTGGGGTATGACTCAATGGTTTTAAAAATCCTTGCTAAAAAATAATGTCAACCCAAGTGGTAAGTTTGAACCCCTCCTCTATTTCTCAATGTTTTTTTGAGGTTATTGTTGAATCATTGTCTATAGACACAAGGTTGGGGATTGTTAAATTTTATGGTATGTTCTATGCTTTCAAAAATTACTTCAATGTCTTATTAGCCCAATAACAAGTTTACTTCAAATTCCAATAGCCATAACATTAAAACTTCAGTAGCATTCACTTTAGATCATCATTGACAATATTTGTAGATAGAACACGAATAATAAGTACAAGAGTATATGAGATGATAAATGAATTGTGTAAAATGAATACTCAAGATACCCAAGAGACAGGTCTCTTTGTAAATTGGATCACGTATCTTTGTAAATTAAATTCTAGTAAGTTTACACAGTTACATTTTTACCCATATTTGTTAAAGTGTTGAAGAACCCATAAATAATGGTGGGTAGTAAGTAAGTATGTTTATTTACATATTTTTCCTTATCCCATATTTTACGCAAATACTTGCTTAAATTATGGTGGATAGTAACTTATGGTAAACATGTTATTTACGTGAGTATGAGATATTTTCAATGAATGATCATGTCCTTATAGACATGACTCTTCAACACTAATTATTAGTTAATTATTCATCATCATTATTATTATTATTATTATTATAAGGAATTCAACTAGGGAGGAGTTCCACTTGTCAGCGTTCAACCATGGCTATGCTATCATGTCCATCATTTTCCATCTCTGCAACTTGTCTCATCTCTCTTAAATATTGATATCATAATCCAAATAAGAAAGGATTGAAATAGGGTGGGTCACAATACCCTGCCACTCTTTCGAACATGACAGAGGAAAGTCTTCATGTAACCAAAACTAGGCTTGATCCTTAGTGATCAATTTGTTGAACATCATTCATCCTTGTCATAGGGAATACAATAGTACCTAGCATGTAAGTTGGTAGTACTAATTAACCCTAACCACTTTTCCCAACTCATTGGCCAAATTAAAGGTACTTCCCAAGAGTCCTAGACTACAAGGGTAGGTTGTATGTTGGGGTTTCCATAGGAGAAGGTGAAATACTCACCCTATTTTCAAATAGTGTATTCCATAGGGGAAGGTGAACCACTCACCCTATGATCGCATGTTGTTGTATGTACTCCATAGGGGTAGGTGAACCACTCACCTTGTGCTCACATAGCTCCATGAAGTACCCCAGGCCCCCAGGAGCTCCCAGAGCTCAATGTCTAACTCAATCAAAACCCTCATGGGATGGTATTTCCATGAATCCAAGTCTCTCTTTGAAGGCTAAGAACTTGGCCTTTCCAAAATGCTTTGTGAGGATTTCAACAACTTGTTCATTTGTATTGATGTGTTGGAGCCTTATTGCTCCCTGTTGTACCATATCTCAGATATAATGGTACCTAATATCAATATGTTTGGATCAGTTTTGGAACACATTATTCTCTAAAAGGTGAATCCCACTTTGATTATCACAATAAATGATGGTGGTATCCATCACGTGCTCAAATAGCTCACTGAAGAGCTTCCTTAACCAAATGGCTTCACAACAAGCCATACTAGCTACAATATATTCAGCCTCGGCAGTGCTTAGTGCAATAGAATTTTGTTTGTGGTTCATCCTTGAGATAGAATCAGATACCAAAGAGAAACAACATCCAAATGTTATTTTTCTATCCACCACACTGCCAACCCAATCGACATTAATATATCCATGTAATCTCAAATCCTTGGTAGTGTACCTCAATCCATGGTTGATAGTATAGTGAAGATATCTTAGAAGATTATTTGCAATAACCCAATGTATATGATGAGGATCAACCATAAATTGACTCAATGTATTAAAAACAAAGCATATGTTTGGTCGTGTGTTCAACAAGAACATCAATTCTCCCACAAGTTGTTAATATTTGATGGGATTTGCCAAAACCGAACCAACAACACTTCCACATAGATTCTTGAAATTTAGTTTCATTGATGTAGTCACAGACATGCAGCCTATGATGCCACATCTTTCTAACAACTTCACAATATATTTTCCATAAGAAATGAAAATATCACCTGGTTTTCCAAGCCTCCAAGACTAGGATGTAATGCATCAATCCTACATCCTTTATCTTGAATTCATAAGTCAACTCCCTCTTACATTGATAAATGAGAGGGTATGGAGTAATCCTAAATAGATCATCAACATATAAGAACAAAATAAGTGGCATTTCCTTTTCAACCTTGAAGTATAAGTTTGGATCAACATAGCTCCTTGTAAATCCCAACTTCATGAGATAGTTATATATCCTCTCATACCAGGCCCTAGGAGCTTTCTTTAACCCATAGAGGGCTTTCTTCAACCTTCATACATGAGTTTTTATATCCTTCTATCAAACCCCTGAGTTTGTTCCAAGTAGACTTCTTCCTTAATTGATCCATGTAAGGATGTGGTCTTGACATCCATTTGATGCAAGTTCCATCCTTGATTTTCAACAAGAGAAACTATGGATTGTATAGGGGTGTAATGGGAAACTAGACTAAAAATATCATCATAGTTGATTCCTTCCTTTTGTGAGAAGCCACGAGACATGAACCTTGCCATGTGTTTCTTAGCACTTCCCTCAGCTCCATGTTTAATCTTACAGATCAATTTCGAAGTGACTATGGACTTGTCCTTGGGTCTAGGCACCACCTCCCCGACTTTTTTCTTCATGATTGACTCATATTCCTCAACCATAACATCTTTCCATACCTAGTGCTTCACAACTTCTTTGAAAGTGCATGGTTCAGTTTGAATGATAGTACTCATGGAAGCCAAGTATCATTGATACTTGCTAAGTTTCTTACTTTATTGAAAAGTTCCTCTTGGGGTAGCATGATTTTATGCATCTTGAAGTGTATCTCAAATCCGTAGTGGTATTTTCTTTGAGATAGAAGGATCACAAGGAGGTGGATCAAGTGGATCCATCAGGCCATCAACATTGGGAATAGGTTAATCCATTAGAGGTTCTTCTTTACTTTTAGCAGCATCACCATCCTTCCTTGTGATGGGGAGATCCCTTTCTTTTCCAAGGGTAGAGTCTTCATCAAAGGAAACATCTCTACTTACTACTGCATTTCTCTGACAAGGTACATAAATTCGATATGCCTTTGAATCTTCATTATATCCAAAAAATACGCCTTTCTTCCCATAGGCTTCCAACTTATTCCTTTTCTCTTTTAGTACATGAAAATATATAGGACAACCAAATATTATAAAACGTGAAACATTAGGTTTCTTACCATTGAATATTTCTTCGGGTGTCTTGAAATCCAAGCTTTGATGATGACTCCTATTTTGTACGTACACAGTAGTGTTCGCAACTTCTCCCCAAAACAATTTCAGTAGGCCTTGATCATGAATCATGACATGGGTGGCTTCCATAATTATAAGATTCTTTATCTCGACAACTCCATTTTGTTGTGGATTGTATGGAACAATGAGCTCCCTCTTAATACCATCCCCTTTGAAAAATTCATTGAATTCATTAGATTCATATTTTGTTCCATTATTAGTTGTCAATGTCTTAATCTTATTTCCTGTATCATTCTCCACCAATGCTTTGAAAGAGTAAAACCATCTAAAGTACTTCATCCTTCTTCTTCAAGAAATAAATCCAAGTTTTCCAAGATAAGTCATCCACAAATATCACATAGGTATCCTCCCAACAAAGCCATAGGAAAAGGACCAGCATGTCAGAAATGGATCAATTAAATAATATCAATAGTCTTTCTCTCACTTGAAGGGTATGGTCCCTTTGTATGTTTTCCTATTGCATAACCTTGAAAAACTCCTTCATGATTCATATGAAATTTGGGCATCCCTGTGACCATATTCCTTACACTTGGTAAGCCTTTGTAGTTTAAATGAGAAAATCTCTAGTGCCATAGCTCACATTGAATAGAGGTGTCATTTTTCAAATCTCCCAAAGGACTTCCACCAACATGATAAAGACCATCAACCCTAAACCTAAGAGTAAAAGCATGTCTAAATTTCTTATTCTATGCACATACCTTTCCATCAGTGAAAGATACCTTGAAGCCTTTGTCCTCCCCTGTAGAAATAGATACCAAATTCTTCTTCAAATCAGACACATAAAAAACATCTTGAAGATGCATGGTTTTATCATAGTTCAAGTGAAGAGTAAAATTTCCTATTCCTTTCACAGGATAGGTGGAATTATCTCCAAGAATAATATTTAGTTTAGTCTTCCTCTCAACTAAATTTGAGATAACCTCCTTTTATCCAGTTAAATGCCTTGAGGCTCCACTATCAATTAACCACAAATCCAAGGTGTCTGGAGGAGAGGCGATAGATAAAGTAGAAATGAGATAACACTCATCTTGTTTTTCAACGACATTATTTTCATCGTACCAGGCATTTCTTGTCCTCTTGGGAGGTCAATTATTTCCTTCTCGAGCAATAGGAGAATTCCATTTTCCTTTGTAGTTAGACTTGTTGTTTCTTTGATTGTTGTTGTTGTCCCTTGAATGATTCTTCTTGTGAGGACACTCTCTAGCATAGTGGCCAAACTTGTTGCAATTGAAAAATCTTCCTTTGCCTTTTCTTTTCAATCCCTTCTTAGATCCAAAACACTACCTTCTTGAATTTTATGGACCAATATCATTTCTCATTTTAACATGTGTAGATAAAGTAGTATGTTCACTTCCATTAACATAATCATATCTCTCCATCATCATTATCTCCTCTTGAGTGCATCTAGCCAATATCTCATCAAAACCAAGTATCTTCTCATTATTGAGAATAATGGTGACAAATGTTTCCCGCGGCCTTGTAAGACATCCAAGTGCAATAAGGGTGAGTTCCCTGTCAGAAGTAACTTCTCCAATAGATATTGAATCATTATTTACTTGAGTTATTCTCATGAAATATGCTTGTATATGCTCCTATTTGCCCATTTTGATATCCTTCAACTTGTTCTTGAGCAAGAGAATTTGATTTGTATTGTTGACTTTGAACAACCCTATCAACTTATCATTCATTTCCCTGGAAGTTCCTAAATCAGAAATATAAGGGATTAAATTATTTTGAATGGAGTCAACTAATATATTCTTAGTTCTGATCTCTCCTTTACTATAATTCGTTCTAGTAGTAGCAAGTTCATTTAAAGGAGTCTCCACCACTTTCACTTGCACATAATCTAACACTTCATGTTCCTCCAAGTTCAAATCAAGAGTCATCTTCTAAGCATGATAATATAATTTTTCATTGAGTTTATCCTTTGTCTCGAAATAAGAGTGAGTGTCCATTAGGACTTGTTCCAACATACCTTATTCAACAACAACAATTATTCAACAGTAATTGCTTCTCTTGTTCCTTGGGCTTGTCTTCAGATGGTCTCTAACACCATGTTAAATTTTATGGTATGTTCTATGCTTGAAATAGTTACTTCAATGTCATCTTAGCCCAATAACAACTTTACTTTAGATTTCAATAGAAATCACATTAAAACTTTAGTAGAAATCACTGTTCCCTTTAGGGAACAGCAGTTGTTCCCTGTAGGGAACAACAAATCAACATACACGAAACAGTGTTGTTCCCTTTAGGGAATAACAGTTGTTCCCTGTAGGGAACATCAGCAGCTCCCTATAGGGAACATCAAATCAACACACGGAAAAAGTGTTGTTGGGAACAACCAAAGAAAACAGGGAGATAAAAAACACAGACAAACAATCATCCCTACTGCTCTAAACAACAGAAGGGCAATCATACAGAAGAAAAAAAATAAAAAATTAAAAAAAAAATAATAATAATAATTGTATTTACAATTTTCAAAAATAACTTTTTACAGAACTAGTGCTGCCGAAGAGTTGCCTTCTGTAGCAATAATTTGTATCGTAAAATCTTCGCGTATCTCTTGGTAAAATGATTCCTTATAAGCGGTTTGTGGTAGAGATGTACCAGATACCCATTTGCTTTAAAGGAGTAGCCAAACCCATCAATGCTGGCCAATGTAAGGGTGCCATTATCGTGCACTTCTTTTATCTCATAGGGACCTAACCACCTAGTCTGGAGTTTGCCCGAGAAGTCTTGGAACCTGGAATCATAGAAAAGTTCCCAGACGCCCTCATGGAATGTCTTTTTCTTGATGAGGGCATCATGCCATTTTTCTCTTTGTTGTTGAATAATTGTTGTATGTTGAAGAGCCAATAGCCAGATTTAATCTAATTCATTTATTTGTTGTAGTTTGTTAATTTGTGCTTCATTCAAATCTAGCCCCACTTCTTGGGCTATCCTAAATGTCTAAATTTCAAATTCAATGGGGAATATAGGTTCCTTACCAAACACCAGCTGATATGGGGAGTATCATGTTGTATTCCTCCAAGTTGTGCGATATGCCCATAGGGCTTCTGGAAATCGAGTAGTCCAGTCACATCTGTGCAAGGCAACTGTCTTTGTTAGAATGGCCTTGATTACCTTGTTCGTACTCTCTACTTGGTCGTTTTCCTGCGGGTGGTACAGAGAGGTGATTCTATGCAAAATGTGATCATTTTTTGGTGTAGCAACAATATTATGGCCTACAAATTGTGGCCCTCTATCTGTAATTATTTCTCTGGGTAAACCATACCAAATGAAAATTTCAAAGGGAAAATTGATTACTGTTTCCTCTATTGCTCTTGGTAACGGCACTGCCTCCACCGATTTAGTCACGTATTTTGTTGCAACTAGTATATATGATTTTTGATTAAATTATGGATTTATTGGGCCGACGAAATCTAGCACCCATCATTCAAAGGGTTCGATGACTAGTTGTGGGTGTAGGGGCATCTCGTCAAACTGGCTAGGGTGGCCCATTATTTGGCAACTATCACATGCCTGGATAAATTTCTTAGTGTCCTTAAAAATTGTGGGCCAAAAATAACCCATCTGTAAAATTTTATGTCCAATCCTGCAGTCTACAAAATGTCCACTGCAAGGTCCATCGTGGAAGGCTTTTAGGATATCGTAAATTCCATCTTCCCTAACACCTATGCGGATATGCATATCGGCTCTTGTGTGAAAGAGGTATCCTCCGATCTAGGAGAATCGAGCGCTGTGTTGCACTTCCAATTTCCTTTCTCTGGGTGTCAAGTGTTTGGGTAGTTTTCCCACTGCTAAGTAATTCGCCACATCTGTGTACCACGGTGTTTTCATGGTCACAGAAAACAGGTGCTCATCAAGGAACTGGTCTTCTACCGCCACTGAGTCATCTGTTCTTGGCACTCGAGAGAGGAAGTCTGCCACCAAATTTTCCTTTCCTGGTCGATCCTTGATTATTTAATGTCAAATTCAACGAGAAACTCCTTCTCTGTTACTGTGTAATTCAACTCAGCAAGAGTTAAATTTTTTCCAATGTAGTATATGGCATAGGGTTTCTTGTCTTCTTCTTGGCTAAGAACTGCTCCAATGGTTGTATCTGATGCGTCTGATGAAATCTTGAATGGTATATTCCAGTTCGGGCCTCGTAATACTGATGTTGTTGATACTAGCCATTTTAATTCTGCAAAGGCAATGTCACATTTGTCAGTCCATATAAAATCAATATTTCCTGTCAAAGCATATAATGGTGCAACAATTTGTGAAAAGTTTTTTTTATAAATCTCCAATAAGATTAAAAAAATCCCAAAAACTACGTGCCTCTGTTTGAGTGCAGGGGGTAGCTAGTAAGAGGATTACCTGTATTTTTGTTGGATCTACCTGAATTCCAACTGTTGAGATGTAATGGCCCAAGATCAGGCCCTCTGTCATCATCTTATGGCATTTCTCGTGGTTCAAGCAAAGCCTAGTAGCAATGCATCTTTCCAGTACTTTCTCCAATGTCTGTAATTCTTGCTCGAAGTCATCTCCATAGGGTGTGAAATCATCCATGTATACCTCTAATCCGTCATTTATCAAGTCTGCAAAAATACTGAGTATGACACTCTAGAATGTAGTGGGTGCGTTGCACAATCCAAAAGGCAATACCCTATAAGAAAACGTCCCCAGGGGCAGGTGACAGTAGTCTTATCTTGGTCTTCGGGGGCTATTTGTATTTGGTTGTAGCCACTGAAGCCATCCAGGAAAGAGAAGATTTTTTTTTCTTGCCAATGTATCTAGAACCTGGTCGATAAACGAAAGGGGAAAGTGGTCTTTTTGCATTTCTTTGTTGAGCTCTCTGTAATTGACGCGTATACGCCATTTCCCATTCTTTTTGGGAACCACAACTAATGGAGAGACCCATTTACTGTCAGATATAGGATAGATAAAATTCACATCTAAAAGTTTTTGTAGTTCGACGTCTTTAACAATATCCTTTAGGTGAGGGTTTAATCTACGCTGAGGTTGTCGAATGGGTCTTGCATCTTTTTCAGTGTAGATGTGGTGCATACATAGTTGAGGATCAATCCCTTTCATATCTGGGTAATCCCAAGTGAAAGCCCCTTTATATTTCCTAAGGATTTGAATAAGCTTATGTTGTTGGTCATCACTCAAGTTTTTTCTAATGTTAAGGATTTTCCTTGGCTCGATTTCAATAGGTTTGCTATTATAGACAGTGGTCATTGGTATTGTTTGGTCATTGATATCTCTTAAAGGATCTTCTTCAGTTTCATTATCAAGGACTGCTTCAATCATGTGACAGTTTAGATTAGATACTGCAGCAAGGTGGTTAATGCCAGTGTTAATAATATCATCTTCTGTTTGGTTTTTAAATTCAAGAGCATCTGCTATAGTTAATGGTGATCGAATATTTTCTGTTAAATATGTTATAGGCTGCTTCATATTTTTTATTATGGTTAGGCTTGGCTGAGCTGGAGGGTATAAAGCTAGGTTCTTCACATCATTCCCTCTAGTTATAGTCATACTGCCTATTCGGAAGCTTATATAAGCATCTGCAGTCGCTAGCTAAGGTCTTCCTAATATTAAAGGATGTCCATCTAGCCGATTTCTAGGATTAATAATAATAAAAAAAATTCGGGTATTCCCAAGAGTATACAGACACCATCACATCCTGTAATGTCCCTTCTGGTTTAATAACTGAACAGTCGGCAAGTTCCAGCAAGGTCGTAGTTGGATCTAAAGCTATGATTCCAAGCCTCTCGCAGGGTGTTGTTGTGAGAATATTAATGGCTGCCCTTAAATCGACTAACGCATTGGGAAAGGAGCATCCATTTATTTGTATTGTGACAATAGGGTTTCCTGGATCTTCATATTTCAGTGGTTCCTCTTTGCCTAATAATAGATCAGACAAAGTTTCAATTACATGGACAGTTGGTGTTAGCTTTATTTTCCTCGTAGACTTTTTGGCACGCAATTCCTTAATGTTTTTGCATAGATTGGAATGTTTTGAATAGCATGGAGGAGGGGTAATTTTATGCAAAGATTTTTTAGTTCTCCCAAGAGATCGAAGTCGAGATATTCAATTGGGTGAGGTATAGTCAATCTTTCTGGGAATGGTGGAGAAGAGGTAATGATCCATTTGTGACTTTTCTGCTTGACTGTATTTCCCCTTTGAGGTGTTTGTTCTACAGTCAATGGCTTATTTGGGTATGGTTCTTCAGGTTGCAAATTTTTATCATCCTCTGGCATGATTATTCATCCAAACCTCAATTTGATTTCATTACATTCTCTCAACTCAGTTTCTGGATCCATACCTTCAATGATTTGTACCGACTAGACTGGTATGTTGTTAGAATTTGGGTTGGGCTAAGGTGGGAGTTGCAGTCATAGATTGGATTGAGAATTTTTCTACAACGTATAAGGTGCTGGTAGCATGGGTTGAGGTAGGGGGACTATCCCTACTGGTTGGTTCATGGGTCTTTGTCAGCTTGATTTCCAGTTTTGGTTTTGTGAAGTGGAGGGGGGCCATTGAGATGGATATGGGTTGTTCAGCCAGAATGATGGAAGGTAAGAGGGATTTGGCCAACTATTGTTCAGGTTTGACTGATTGGACCAAGGTGGCATGGAGAATGCTTGTGGTGGCCAATTAGGAAAAGGTGGCTAGTTCTGCCATGTAGCTCTTGTATATTGCTGGGAATTATATTATGAAGGCTGAGAGAATGAATATGGGTCGGTAGACGTACCTGTTTGTCGTGCTTTCCATTGGCGACGCTGGTTTAACATGTATACTGGTTATGCTTCTTCCTCTGCCTCCTTGAAGACCACTTTTAATCCTAGGAGCGATGGGCAACTTTCTGTGGCATGTTCCTTAGTGCATATGGCACAGGTCTATACCATATTCAGTGGGCATTCTTTATGACTATGTTTATTTCTATATCAAGGGCCTAAAATAACTAGGTTTTGCTCTGCTTTGACCTGCTTTTGCTTGGCTTGCATGATGTCTAACTGTGTTGTCAAGGTTCCTAGGATATCTGTTTTGAAATCTTCCAACAATTTGTTGATTTCAGCACGAGTAACGCTTCCTCCAGAGACTTTGTTGTCCCTGGTGATCACATCGCGTCCAACTAGTTTCATTCTTATACTGCCCCTCGAGCACCTAATGCACAAATCAATAATATTAGCATAGTATTCTTGATAGATATCACCTTTACCCATGATATTTAGTGTCTCTATCCACTGGTATTTCATCCCTTTAATCATCGTGGTTTTTAGAACATTATCAGGAAGATTTGCATAAGGAGACCTTTGGAGGTTATATTGGAAACGCTCCACATATTCTTCCAAAGTTTCGCTAGGCCTTCCTACCATTTGGAATATCTCATATTTTGGTTCTCTAGATCTACAATAATCTTGATATTTTTTAAGGAAGTTAGTTTTCATTTGGTCCCAATTGTTGATGGTGCCTCCACCTAGTCCCATAAACCAACGCAAGGCTTCTCCCTTCAAAGTGGAGGGAAACAGCTTCAGTTTTTGGGGGTCGGTGGTGTAATCATAACCCCTACATAGGACATCGAATTCGAACAGGAATGCATCTGGACCTTCTGAAGTGAGTCCATGAAAGGTGGGAATTTTTTGTAATGGGATAGCTTTCATGGGGGCGTTGACAACTGTGTCAACAATAGGATATTGTAGTGTAGAGGTCTGGGGTGGTTGCGGATTATTGGCCATTTGGTCAAAAATATGATAGTATCCTTCTGGGATCTCCGGAGCTGGAGATTTGTTCTTAGGATGCCCAGAAGAGGCGGGAATTATTTTAACAACACTCCCTTGATCCGGGACACTGGGTGTCCTTTTCTCAATTACTACCTCAAGAGATCTTGGTTCTGCTGATTTAACCTCACATTTACCTGTTTCTCCTTCTCCTTCACAGAGGTTGCAATAATTCCCTTCTTGAGAGGGAATTGATCATGAATTTTCAATACATTGAAAACTCTGTTCAGTCCATTCAGTTTTATTGTGAACCTCACCATAGGCTACAGATGGTGATCCTGTTCCCTGAAGGGAGACAGTAGGGTATCTAGAAGCAATGGTTCGGGGTCCTACTAATGGTTGAGACTCAACTTTCCATATGATTTCGTAGATAAAAGTTGATCATCCAAGGGTCACTAGTCCCTTAGATTTTTTGGGTTTGGGATATTCGGTTATATCATTTTCAGGTCTTTTCTTCTTATTCATTCATGCAAAAATTCAAACGTTTATTTCTACCTTAAATTCCTAGCAATTCTACTGGAAATTGGGCGGGGGAGCAGGCATTTTACTTGCTCCTTACGCAGGTTCTTACATTTCATTTTTAATACCCAGTTCTCTCTCAGCAGACAAACATCAACCACCTACTTCACTTCTATGTAATTGTGTTGAAAAGCAGGCGGAGGAGCAAGCACTTTACTTGCTTGTTACATAGGTTCTTACCTCTCGTTTTCAATACCCAATTCTTTCATAGCAACAATTATCAAATAGACATCACACTTTGTAAAATGGCAACACTCTCCCCGGCAACAGTGCCAAAATGTTGGGTGCTAATTGTGTCTTTTAAAACTCCTAATTGCCTCACATTAATTATCAACCCGAGCAAGTCCTTTTATTCCAAGAGTGTACACAATATGTGCAAGCTATAAATCCAGAGAGTAATGATTTTTAAAATGAAGTATAAACCTTTGATACAAGAGTAAACGGATGCATTTATAAAACTCAAACTGCAACTGTTAAAGGAAATATTACATCTAAGCATCAAGACTTAATCCTCAACTGAAATTGTAATCAAATCTCAAACAAGCAATTCAATTGGCAATAGCATCAACCGAGAGCATAGTAGCATTAACCAATCTCTTCTAGCTGATTCTATCTAAATCACACTCAATCTCAATTAAGCAATTCAAATGGAAATGACTTCAACCGAGAGTTCAGTAGCATTAACGAATCTCTTTCAGCTAATTCTATAATAACCACACTCTTATCGTAATCCACAAGATTCAATGCCTTAATTGATAATCAATTTAATCTACAGTAAGCATAAATGGAATCAAATGACAAAGATGCGAAGTACATAAGGTCAGAATAAAGGAAAGTAAACTAAATGCAATACAGGAAATCGGAAAATATCAAACAAGCTAAACTAGCAGAGAATGGAAAAACATCAAACCAATTAAACCTGCGGGAATTAGAAAGATATAACACAAAGGGTAGCAGTTTGATCCACCAGAGGTTGGGCCCTTAGCCACCAGTGAATACTGCTGAGCTACTTCAGATAATACGACTGAATAGCAGCGTAAATTATGTATTAGCCATTGAACTAAATCCTCATTACAATACGATCATGCTCCTCAAAAGCACGAGTCTATAAGTTAAAATTACAATTTGAAATAATACAGAGATTGATTGATTCACTCCCTTTCCTTCTACAATTTTCACTTTTATAGTCAAAAAGGGTAAAAGATAAAGATTTACAACTGAATGCTATCTTCTGACATTCTTATTATTTAGCGTTGATCCTCCTGATTCATCCTCCGGCCTGACCGCAACCAACGCACCTTATTCCTCCTTTGTTAGTTTACGATGTTCCATCTCTAAGGAATAGCAAATGTTCCTTTTGTCATTTTTCTGCATAAAAAGGAATAAGAGTTAGTTATGGTGGCTAAATCTTAATTAAGATTAGTTCATTCATTTCTTATCATAATCCATTAATATGTTTGCATATCAAGGTACAAAGGAGATAAGAAAAGAGGAAAAAGGCAATGTAATTGAGAGTAAATACATACCCGTTGCCTAACTCAACAAAATGACTAAGTCTTCTATGTCATAATTCATTGATGTCTCAGCTCTGCACCTTCTCTACTTTTGTGCTCAATTTTGCATAGTCTTCCACATCTAATTTGTAGAGGTTCTTCACTCGAATTCTGATCTGCTTCACTTGTCTCGTGGCGATGTGTCTCAAGAAAACCTTCTTTTTCTTGAATATCACATCATAGCCACGATATTCCAACACTGCTGATGAGCCCCAAAATTGGTAACAATTTGGGCTCATTTGGCCTAACTTTCCTTGTTCATTCCTTGTTCAAATCCATCATTTTCTATAGTTTATGCATTATTTTTGGTATGTTTATGTCTTTGGTACGAATAAGGGAAGTCACTTTTCCTAGGTGGTTAACACGTGTCCATTTCAGGTTTTTTGACATATATTGGAGCAAAGTCAAAGCAATCATGAGCTATAAGGCAGCCAAGCCTGAGGTGAGGACTTGAAAGGGGGGTGCCTATGGCATTCAATGACTCTTCCTCTGGATCTCCACCTCCAACTCCGAGCTCCAAAGACCACCAAACCAAATCTAGAAGGCAGCCAAGCAGCATTTAGAAAGGGACTGTTTAACTCACAGTTTGACAGCCTAGTTCCACAAATTGAGGTGGCCAGCTAGGTCCCTCATGATCTATAAATGTTGAGGCCTCAGCCTTCGTAAAAAGACTTTTGAAACTATTGTGTACTTTGCACCTCAATACTGCAGCTCTATTTTGTTCCTTTGTAGCCATTTTTGGCATGACTATTATGATTCTTTTTGGATAATGAGAAATGGTTTGGTTTCCTATCAAATCTGAGTTTTTCATAGGAGCCAAAGCTCTCAGGGTTGGGCCCAACCTGAGAGCCTAGGACCTCCTTTCTGTATTGTTACTTTTCCTTTACGTATCACTGTTTTCCTTTATGCATTTGAATATATTTCTGTGAAGTAGATTTCGTTATGGTTGCTGGAATAGATCATTGTTTATGAATGACTTTGGTTTAGGTGTTTTGGTAGGATAATAACAGCAAAACCTCCAAGAAAAAGTGACAACCACACTCCTGGTTTTGCCTCATCCTTATTGGATTTGGGGCTGGAATTGAGGAACAGTGCTACCTCACAAAAACACTAGTTTGCTTGTTTATGCAATCTTTTAGTGTGCTTGTTTTATTAGCAGAGATTATTCATGGATTTGGACATCTGAAATGTTTCTTTACATAGATGGTGTACAAGGTTCTCTTCCCAAATAAAGTTACTGCTCATTTATGTTGTTGATGGTTAGGCTAGACTAGTTTAGGATTTGATCATTTGTATGTCTTTGTTGATTTGATCAAGGTACACCGTGTAGGGCATCTTCATTCATTCATTCATCTACCCAAAGTATCATCTGAGCCACCTATCATGTCCCTTAGCTAAGTTTCTCGTTCCCTATCTACCCTTTTTGTCCACGAATCCTTACCTCCTTACCTATCATTGCCTTAGCCTTCTTCAAGCCAAGTCAGCCTTCTACATCTCTTCACCAATCCACCCACCAGTCCTTAGGCCATTTTTAGACCCCTATCATACCTACAGATCCACCCATGCACCTTCCCTCACTCATCCATCACCTAAAAACCGATTTCCAAACATCCTGTAGAAATTCTGAAACTTCCTGTAGAAATTCTGGAACATCTTGTAGAACCCCTGCAGACTTCCTGTAGAAGCTCACAAGTGAGGTTTCCTGATAGCTAAACCTTGTGAAACTCTGGGGAAGAGTGTTCGGGACTCCTTAGACCACCTCTGAACCTATCCAACCATTTCCAAGCATTCCTCTCCCTTGATCCACTCCTGCACAATTCAAGCATATGCATGTGAAAATCGACACTTAATCAAAAAATACAAAAAGATACTTTCCCAGGACAAAGGTAGCCTAGACATATGCATTTTCCCTTTTTGAAGTCAATGGCATCTCATTCAGTAGTTTGCATTCTCATTTTCGCATTAGTAGGACTAGCTGGTAGAATTAGGGTTTGCTAGGGTTTGCATTTATTTTTGGTTTTCAGTTTTTTTTCGCAAGTAGATTAGCTTCCTTTGAGTTAGCTTTCATCCATCACTCAAAAGATTCTTCTGAGAACTCATAGAAGTTGGCTAAATCCCCTACCGGACTTGTGCCAGCTGACCAAGCGACAACTGCGGCAAGAGCTAGTACTTGTGCATACAGCACCGTCGCTTCCAAGTTTGTTACGAACAACCAGGTTGATAAAAGTAAAGAAGGGAGTCCCAGGAGTTGCAGCATTATTGCTGCAATACTGGAGCCCACCATATTTTTGGCACCATTGCTGAGGAAGCGTCAGAGTATTGATGATTGTTTCTTTTTCTTCTTTTTTTCCACTACAACCTTCTGCTAAGTAGTTTATTTCATTTCCATTCTGCAATTTCATTTCTGCAAAAGTAGAGTAGACATTTCCTGCTTTCATAGATTAGTATTTCAATTCCACAATTTCAATTCTGCAAAATAGATTAGTTCTTTCCTGCTTTCATTTCAATTCTGCATTTTCCTTTCAGTAAGATAGTTAGTTGCAGTTCAATCTATTCTCATTTTGCAGGTACAAAAAAAAGATACAAGAAAAACAAGAAAAAGTCTTTCCATTTCATGCCTCGTAGGAACAGAGATAAAACCGGAAAATTCTTACCCAACACCCGCACCACATCATTGAGTCAACCTTCTCTTTTCTCTGGTGACAGTGAGCCAGAAGACCCTATAGGTGAACCTCCTGAGATATACGAAGATCCTATAGCAGAAGAAGAGTTAGGAAACATTCCATCTGAAGCCATGGCTGAAAACCGAAACGGTAGAAGAGAAGACGAGAGAATAGAGGTTGCCTTTCCCATCTGAGAGACCAATGGAGACATGAAAATGAAAAACATAAGTCCCTCTGCGCTACCTCATTTCCATGGTCTGACCACTGAGGACCCTGATACTTCCTGTTTGAGTTTGTTGTCCTTTGTCAAACTTATGACTATGTTGAGGATGAGCAAAAGCTGAAACTCTTTCCCTCTACCCTCAAGGATGCAACATTACGCTGGTTCATGGGGTTACCTGGAAACGGTATCACTACTTGGGCTCAAATGCAACAAGCTTTTAACGCCAAGTACAGAGACTACTGCAGGTCCAAGGAAACAAAGGGGGAAATATTTCGAATGACCATGGGCAGCGATGAATCTTTGGAAGACTATGAGGAAAGGTTCCAACTCAGTTATAAATGGGCCAGGTGCACACTTGACCCGGAATCTCTGAAGTTGGTTCTGCTCCGAGGAGTCCCTGAAGACCTTTTGGACACCCTTAACCTGCTGGCTAGAGGAGATATCTACCAACTACCTTATGAGGACATAAAGACCGTGTTTAGAAACCATTCTAGGGCGGCCCGGAAGA
>APFE030311966.1:0-17378 GCA_000404065.3 Pinus taeda | reverse complement strand
GTAGCATCGGATGTGCTCTAGCCACGAAATTTGGTGGAGAGGTTGGGGCACATGAGATCTGCAATACCCAGAAAGGGTTTGGGCAGATTCTAAATAGTTAAGGAGATATTAAAATAATTAATATTTTTAATGGAGTCCCTAAGTCTAAACTTAGGGAAAATAAAATATTAATGTGGATTAATATGAAACTGTGTTAGAATGGTCCAAAAGACGTGGATCAATCTAGACCTAATCTTAGCCGTTGATTAGGGACTTAATCTCTGTTGATATGTCAACAGGAAAAGTATAAGAGGAGGCTTGAGGGTCACTTGGAGGGCACACCAGAGTGATCAGTCATTCTATTCTCTAGAGCGGGGTTTGCTAAGAGAGATAGAATTAGTGATCGAGAGTTGCAGTTGAGGGGAATTGAGTACAGAGAGAGAGAGGCAGAGATAGTGTCAGGGGAGCAGTGCAGTAGACGGGGAGAGTGACGCAGAGCTAGCCAAGGCTCACGCGGGGCCACGCAGAGCCTCAGAGAGGCTACCGTTGCTGACGCAGAGGGCCAGATGGTTGACGCAGGGCCTCCTAAGGTTGACGCAGACCCATCCGGGATGATGTAGGGCCAACGCTGGGCAGAGGGGCTGACACAGTCCGGAGAGAGGTTGATGCTGGGGTTTCTGGGGCAGATTGGTGTTGAGTAGATGCTAGAAGATCCGGGGTTTCAGCCAGGAGATATGTCAGAAACTGAGAGGTATTACTGCCAAGGAAATTCTCTGTTGGGTAGGCTAGTTTTGGCATCCAGATTGTACTATGATATTGCTTAATAAGAAAACCCTTAGATAGTTGCACCGGTTTTCCCACATTGGGTTTTATGGGGACATTAGTCCAGAAATAATGGTGTCATATGGTGTGATTGTTTTTGTTTCCTTTAGTTGCTGATCTATAATATGTTGAACGTGCACTAGTGTTTATTTTCAATATTTACATTGTAAATAACTTGTTAAGTAACATAACAAGTAGGTAGGAATAAATCAGATAAAGTGCATGAAGGGTTTTTAACCAAGTAGACTTGGAAACTTCAATATGGTACCAGAGGATGATTGCAGATCACATGAGGACTAAGGACATCAGCCGAGCGGAGCAATAGTAGCAGAAAACCGCTGTCCCGAGGTGACAAAAGCTGTTTCTGGCAGAGCAACAACAAAGGAAGGGTGACGTAGTGCCTGCGTCATCAAGGGTGAGCCAGGAAGAGGCAACACGAAGGTTAAGGAAGGCAAAGAGCACCTCACGCAGAAGCTGGGAGAGCTGACGTAGTTGGCTGAGGAGGTCGGGTTGCTGGTGTCAGGGTTGCGCAGAGCCTAGGAGTTCTCACCTTCAGGTTACTGGGGTTTAGAACGCTATGGGAATATTGCAGAGTGGAGGTGGTGAGGTACTGTAGTCAGAACAATACCTGAGAGAGCAAGGCCAAGAGGAGTTGCTACCGAGGGTTTCTAGCCGAGGAACCCGGATCAGTGGTGCGGTTGCACAAGATGATCAGAGTAAGGGGCATCTCGATAGCGGTAGAAGGATTTCCAGGAGGGAAATCGGGACTCAGAGGGAGTCCAGAAGAGAACTTCCAGACGGGAAGTAGAGACATAGAGGAATCGAACAGAGAACTTCTAGGAGGGAAGTAGAGGAGCATCATGGCACTACACAGAGTAAGAGACCAGGATAGACTGGACAGAGCGTCGAACTTTGCAGTCTCGAAGGCTAAAATCTTATCCGTACTTGACAAAAATTGTGTCAAGAACTTCGCCTTGAAGGTTATAGCTATCCTAGTCGACCCCAATGATAACCACAAGTGCGAGGAGGCAATGGCGAGGGCCAAGAGCAACATCCTTGACGGGGTCAAGGACCATGTAGTACCACACATTGCCGAGAAGGAAACAACATATGAGATATGGGAGGCCATCAAGAAATTATACTAGCATACTTCTGTGCAGAGAAGAATGTTACTTGAGAATCAATTAAGGTCGTATCAGATGAAGAAGGGAGAACCGATTGACACCTTACTTGGAGGACTGAATGAGATCCGAGATTATTTGACTGCTATAGAAGCCACGTCGAATCAGGAGTTGATGGTGAGGACAACCTTGAATGCTGTCTCAGAAGGCTGGGAGGTATTTGTCCAGAATATACTGGGCAGAGGGACATTACCACCTTGGGATGAGATGGGGGCGGCTCTTCGCTAGGAAGAGATCAGACAACAGTCAAAGACAGGTAGTAGCTGCAAGGGGATCAAAGTCAAGCAGGAGGAGGAAGATGTTGCCCTAGCATTTGAGGGAAAGCAGGAAAAGCGAAAGAAGAAGGATCTCTTCAAGATCAAGTGATTCCATTGTGGGGAGCTGGGTCATTATGCGACCCAATGTCCGAGGAAAAAGAGTAAGGGAGAGTCTTCCGAGACTAAGGTAGCACGAGCACAGGCAGAGAAGGAAGTTTTGATAGATGGTGACTGTGCCATGAGTGCACACGTGCCACTTGAGAAGAAGTGGGGAGACATCGAGTTGTAGTCAAGCGGACTACAAGCGATGACGGGCATGATCTTTGAGGTACCCAGCCTCTTGGATTAGACCTTGCTACGGGAGCCCTGGAGAGGAGAAGCAGGATTGGCTGAGTCGGGTAGAGACGGATGCGGATGGAGTGATAGAGAGAGCTACAGTGCAGGAGTGTCGAGACAGCGCGAGGCTAGCAGGCTACAGCAGTGCAAGAGACACAAGAGTGTTGCACCAGTGCAAGATGGCACAAAGAGGTGTGCAACGACGCGAGATGCAGGGAGTTGGTTGCAGTTTTTTAAAAGTAAGGTTTTAGCGCAGAGGTCAGAGAGGTGAGCACTTGTCAAAAAAAGTGAGGCAGAGAGGAAAGATAAAACATAATAACAATCAGAAAAGAACAGAAGATCTCTAGACCCAACAGAAGAGTGTCAAATGGGAGATCAGTTACTTCTTCAGTAACTAAAGTTGCAATATTGCAGAGGGGGCCCAGTTTTGGGGTAGCACGAATGCAACATGTGATGAGGAGTATGGTCTGCAGTGCGGAATGTAGTGTTGGGCGAGAAAGACTTAGCAAAGCACAAATCGTAAGTGCTGGGAGTAAAGGACCAGTAGCCAACACTGGATGCCAGAGGGATGGAGCTGTCATTAGATGCCAACGTGGGTAGTGGGCAGAACCAGGCAACAGCTACGGATACAACAGTGCAGGGTGTGTGGGCAACAATCCTCATCCATCAGCAAGGGATCGATGCCGAATTTGGGGATCAGAAGTCAATACTCAGTGAGGAAGTTTTTGCTAGAGCACAGTCCTGCTAACGATCTACGGGCAGTGTTTGAATTTCGGGTTTAGCATCGGATGTGCTCTAGCCACGAAATTTGGTGGAGAGGTTGGGGCACATGAGATCTCCAATACCCAGAAAGGGTTTGGGCAGATTCTAAACAATTAAGGAGATATTAAAATTAGGAAAAATAAAATATTAATGTGTATTAATATGAAACTGTGTTAGAATGATCCAAAAGACATGGATCAAGCCAGATCTAATCTTAGCCCTTGATTAGGTACTTAATCTCGGCCGTTGATATCTCAACAAGAAAAGTATAAGAGTAGGTTTGAAAAGTATAAGTCTAAAATTAAGGAAAATAAAATATTAATGTGTATTAATGTGAAACTGTGTTAGAATGGTCCAAAAGACATGGATCGAGCCAGATCTAATCTTAGCCCTTCATTAGGGACTTAATCTCGGCCGTTGATATGTCAACAAGAAAAGTATAAGAGTAGGCTTGACGGTCACTTGGAGGGCACACCAGAGTGATCAGTCATTCTATTCTCTAGAGCGGGGTTTGCTAAGAGAGATAGAATTAGTGATTGGGGGTTGCAGCTGAGGGGCATTGAGTACAGAGAGACAGAGAGGCAGAGATGGTGCCGAGAGAGCAGCGCAGTAGCCGGGGGGAGTGACATAGAGCTAGCCAGGTCTCGCGTAGGGCCACGCAGAGGCAGCCGAGAGCTGCGCAGAGCCTCAGAGAGGCTAGTGTTACTGACGCAGAGGGCCAGAGGACTGACGCAAGGCCTCCTAAGGCCGATGCAGACCCATTCGGGGTTACGCAGGGCCAACACTGGGCAGAGAGGGGCTGACGCAGTCTAGAGAGAGGCTGACACTGGGGTTTCTTGGGCATATTGGTGTTGAGTAGCTACTGGAAGGATTATCCGGGGTTTCAGCCAGGAGATTTGTCAGAAACTGAGAGGTATTACTACCAAGGAAATTCTCTGTTGGGTAGGCTAGTTTCGACAACCAGATTGTACTTTGATATTGCTTAATAAGAAAACCCTTAGATAGCTGCACCGATTTTCCCACATTGGGTTTTTCCGGGGACATTAGTCCAAAAATAATGGTGTCATAGGGTGTGATTGTTTCTGTTTCCTTCAGTTGCTGATCTGTAGTATGTTGAGCATGCACTACTGTTTATTTTCAATATTTACATAACAAGTAGGTAGGAATAAATCATATAAAGTGCATGAAGGGTTTGTAACTAAGTAGACTTAGAAACTTCAACATGGTATCAGAGGATGATTGCAGATCACAGGAGGATTAAGGACATCAGCCGAGCGGAGCAATAACAACGGAAAACAATTGTGCCGAGGTGATAGAAGCTATTTATCGCAGAGCAACAACAAAGGAAGGGTGACGTAGTGCCTTTGTCATCAAGGGTGAGCCAAGAAGAGGCAGCACGAAGGCTAAGGAAGGCAAAGAGAGCCTCACGCAAAAGCTGGGAGGGTTGACGTAGTTGGCTGAGGAGGCCGAGTTGCTGGTGACGAGATTGCGTAGAGCCTAGGAGCTCTCACCTTTAGGGTGCTGGGGTTTAAGAGGCTGTGAGAATATTACAGAGTGGAGTTGGTAAGGTACTGTAGTCAGAACAGTACCTGACAGAGCAAGGTCAAGAGGAGTTGCTATCGAGGGTTTCTAGCTGAAGGACCCGGCTCAATGGTGCAGTTGCACAAGACGATTAGAGTAGGGGGCATCTCGACAGCGGCAGAAGGATTTCTAGGAGGGAAATCGAGACTCAGAGGGAGTCCAGAAGAGAACTTCCAGAGGGGAAGTAGAGAGTTAGAGGAGTCGAACAGATAACTTCCAGGGGGGAAGTAGAGGAACATCATGGAACTACACGGAGTAAGAGACCAGTATAGACTGGACGGAGCGTTGAACTTTGCAGTTTGGAAGGCCAAAATCTTATCCGTACTTGACAGAAATCGTGTCAAGAACTTCGCCTTGAAGGTTATAGCTATCGTAGTCGGCCCCAATGATAATCACAAGTACGAGGAGGCAATGGCGAGGGCCAAGAGCATTATCCTTGATGGGTCAAGGACCATGTAGTACCACACATTGACGAGAAGGAAATGACATATGAGATGTGGGAGGCCTTCAAGAAATTGTACCAGCATACTTCTGTGTAGAGAAGAATGCTACTTGAGAATCAGTTGAGGTCGTATCAGATGAATAAGGGAGAATCAATTGACACCTTCTTCGGAAGATTGAATGAGATCCGAGATCAGTTGACTGCTATAGATGCCACGCCAGATCAGGAGTTGATGGTGAGGACAACCCTGAATGTTGTCTCAAAAGACTGGGAGGTATTTGTCCAGATTATACTCGGCAGAGGGACACTCCCACCTTGGGATGAGATGTGGGCGGTTCTTCGCCAGGAAGAGATCAGGCGACAGTCGTAGACAGGTAGCAACAACAAGGGGATCAAAGTCAAGCACGAGGAGGAAGATTTTGCCTTAGTATCTTGAGGGAAAGCAGGGAAAGCAGAAGAAGAAGGATCTCTCCAAGAGCAATGCTTCCATTGTAGGGAGCTGGGTCATTATGCGACCCAGTGTCTGAGGAAGAAGAGTAAGGTAGAGTCTTCCGAGACGAAGGTAGTGCCAGCATGGGTAGAGAAGCAAGTTTTGACAGACGATCACTGTGCCATGAGTGCACATGCGCCACTTGAGAAGAAGTGGGGAGACATCGAGCTGTAGTCAAGCAGACTACAGGCAATGAGGGGCAGGATCCTCGAGGTACCCAGCCTCTTGGATTAGACCTTGCTATGGGAGTCTCAAAGAGGAGTAGCAGGATTGGCTGAGTCGGGTAGAAACGAATGTGGATGTAGCGGTAGAGGGAGCTATAGTGTAGGAGGATCGAGACAGTGCGAGGCTAGTAGGCTGAAGCAGTGCGAGAGGCACAGGAGTGTTGCACCAGTGCAGGATGGCACAGAGAGGTGTGCAACGGTGCGAGATGCAGGGAGTTGTTGCAGCAACGCAGAGGTTAGAGAGGGAGCACTTATCAGCGACAAAGGGAGCTTCAACATCAGGAGGCTCTGTAGCCCAACACAGAGGTCAAATTGGGAGATTAGTTACTTACTTCTCAGTAACTGAGTTGCAGTGAAGCAGTGGGTAGCGCGATGCAACATGATGAGAGGAGGTGCGGTGCGGATGCAGTGTTGGGAGAAAGGACCAGCAACAACACTGATGTAGAAGGATTAATGACTTGTACAAGAGAGTGAAGCAACTCATTAAATGTGATTGGGCATACAAAGATCAATTATTTTTTGGCAATCACTCTAGGTTGCAACTTCTTAAAATTGCAGAATTTGGATTTGGTAGCTATTTTCTCGCCTTTAGGTGCATCGATTAAGGTGAGACAAGCTTTGGGTGCTATGGTGATGAGTGATGCATGGGATGAACTAAGCACTGATAGAGATGATGCTAATGCAGTGAAGAAGGTTATTCTTGACAGTAGTTTTTGGTCGAAGGTGCAATATGTTTTGCAATTCACCAAGCCAATTTATTACATGATTACGTTTGTAGATCTAGATCGACCAATCATTAAGGAGGTGTAGAAGTAGATGGATAACATGTTGGGCATATTAATGACATCATTCAACCTAGAGATGTCAACTAGTATATAATCATATTCATGTAGAGGTGGAAACATGGCGGGAAATGCTAAAATTCCACTATGTGCTAGCATATTTTCTTACACCTAAATATTATTATGTATGACGACTTTCATCACTAGAACCAATTAGCGGGTCCAAGAAAAAACCACACCAATATCTAAAGGTTCAAGCTAGTTATATGAAAGCATTAGACAAATTAGTCCCTAAAGAGAAGTGTGCCACCATGTAGAGACAAATTAGCCACTGCATCGTTAACAATGATGCCTTTAGGACCAACCATGCAATTAGGATTGAGGGAATCAGACTTCTCTTGAGTGGTGGTGCATGCATGGAAATTCTATCCAATAGTTGCAATGTTTGGCAACATGGTTGCTTTCATCGGTGGTGAACACTTCTTTTGCAGAAAGGTGTTGGAGCACCTATAGTTTCATCCATTGCATAAAAAAGAAATAGGTTGAATGTAAATTGGTTAGAGAGATTGGATTATGTTCATTGAAGCTTGAGATTGTTGTTCCATTATGGTGATGAAGCAAAGATGAATACAAATTAGAAGACTTTGGGACAACAATCTAGAGGTGCATAATTTGGAGAATGAAGTATTGGTTTTAGAGCAATTGGAGAATGCTCTTATGGATGATGATGAGTGTGTTGAGATGCCACCCCCATATGCTTCCATTACCATTCTTACTGCAAAATCTAGCAGGCCTAGTGCAAAACCCCATTAAGTAACCTATATCTTATGGCCATAAGAGATCACCCACCAGTATCACCTTAATGGCTTCTCTCTAACTGTTTAGTGGTGAAATTAATCGAACTATGGAGGCTTGCCTATAAAAATCACTAGAAAGGTATTTAATTAAATAGGGATCAATGGTGAGGCAAGGCCTAATGGTAGGAGGAAAGGTATTGGCAAAGCCTAGAAAAGCTAATATAAGAGTTGCCTAAAGTTCAAACGCACTGCACTTAAGACCTTTACAATTTAGGAAAGTGCTGCTATAAGTTAAGGTTTGTTGGATATGTTGATTTAGGGCACACAATGGCATATAACAACTCAAGAAAAGTTTATTAAATGCAATCCCTTTACTAGGGAAATAACATATGGACATAAAATTGCTATAAGATGTAGATTTTAGGCTAACCCTAAACATGGTTACCAAGAAATTAAAGGAAGAAAGAGAGATTTAATTTGATCTAACCACCTAGACTAGTGGCTTTTGTTGAAAATTGGCAGCTATGGTTCGAATTTCACCATCAAAATCATTTGCAAACCTTGGAGAAAAGTCATATTTGCACATTTGACCAAGTCAACCCTAAGTTTGACAAGTCGGCCCCACAGGGGAAATTCCTCCTCCAAAGTTAACTATAAATAGACCCATGTTGACTCCTCATTTGACACGTCACATTAACACACAATCTACTCTTAAAAATTCAGAACAAGTTCACACGTGCGAAGGAGTAGGAGGACGTTTTCTGTTTGACCAAAGTTGATTTTTCTGATATGTTTCTGTGTGTGTTGACCGACATTGAATCTTTCTTTGACTTGTGCTATTTTCTTCTGGTTTGATCGGACTTTTGGACTGTCTTGGAGGCCAAGCTTTTCAGGGGACTTTGCCTTTGTTGACCACACTGTTCTAAGCACTTTGACCGGGCTTCGACTGCAGGTCATTCTAGCTCCTTTGACCGAGAATTGTAGGAAGGATTTTGTCTTTGTTTGACCAAGGAAAGAAGGTCTGCCTTTGACTAAGAATAGTTTGTGTTGACCATGGATTTGAGAGCTTTGACTGCAGGCTTGACTGAGGTCGTTGATCGAGAGTTGCAGGGTTGTATTGCCTGTGGTTGATCAAGCTTCCATAGGCAGAATTTCAACACTTTTTTACAAATTGATAAGTTTGACCGACATTGACTTTATCTCTCTATTTTAATTGGATTTGACCTGGTTATCTTAGATAGTCCAAAGTGGACTTTGATTGTGTTAAAAAACACAAAATAATAGACAAGGTATGAAAGATAAGTGTGTTCTTCATTTCCTTGAAAAAAAAGCGGGTGCTTCATTTATTCACAATGATATACATTCATAGAATATCTTATGACCCTTGGCTTTCCTATACTAAGTGGTCTCTTGCATCCAATGACTCTTCATATTCCACACCTAAAACCCTTAGCCGATTAGGTGTCCAACATTTCCCCCGTTAATCCAGAGGGGCATATACGAGTCCAAGAAGAGAGCTATAATATAAAAATACAACAATGCATGACAACAATAGGCTGAATGTGCTCTCTGAGATGATGGTATAAGGTGGGAGAACTCGAGGTCTCAATCGATGGTGGTTTAAGGATGACAGCCAACATTGGAATGCTTAGCGCAGTTCTTGAAACTCTTCCAAATTTGGCTAGAAGCTGAAGTCTTCTGCTAGAGGAAGTGCTCCCTAATGCTTTGAAAAAGGGGACCATTGAGGTCTCAACCTGGAACGCTTGATGCAGTTCCTGGAACTCTTCCAAATCTGGTTAGAAGCTGAAGTCTTTTGCTAGAAGAAGTGTTCTAAAAAGGGAGAAGCGATCCATTGCTAAGAAGTGATCCATCCAAGGTGAATCTTTTTTCTGGCAGGAGGCTTCTTTATGAAGCATTTGTTTGAATGATGAGTGTGCTTATGATAATGCTCACATGGGTTAAGATCAAAACAATGATCTTTAACATGGGCAACTCTGTCACATTGTTGGCATTTGACAATTTGTTGTTGTGGAAAAGGAGCAGGATCTAGAACACTTGAATATGAACCATCTTGAAGAAATCCAACACTCTGAAATTGGATTGGCTTGGAATAGTATAGAATATGGAAGGACACATCTTTGTCATATCCAAGACCAGTTCTGTGCTTGTTGCTGACAAGCTCTTCCCAAGGTTTGATGATGGGCTTGGGAAGTGTAGGGTGAGTTTCTGCATCTTTATTCAAAACTGCTCCTGAAATGGGCACATGATGGGAGTCAACCTCATGTCATTGATTTGGTCAATCTTTGACTGCTGATGGGAGCCAACTTTAGACTAAAAAAGGCGATTATCTGAACAAAAACAAGATCAAAATGATGACTATATTTTTGTAGCTCCTCTTATTGTAGTTGAGATTCAAACTACAAAAATTCAATCTTCTCTTGTGCATTTATAAACATGTTTGAATGTCAACAAGAGTGGTTTTGCTGATTTTGATTGTGTTGTCAGCAGTAGATAGGATTAGAGTGCTTAAGAACTCTAATAATCCATGAACTTTCGCCATTATTCAAACAACTCAAGTCAGCAAATGACCATAAATGTACTCGTAAAAGTAGATATCTAGCAATGTAATATCCTTCAAAATTAAATGTGCCCAATCATCATCTTATATATATATATATATATTACAATGAGAAATGAATGGATAGAACGTTTTTCAGCAGCAGAATAGTCAACACAAGATCCCGTATTCGAAGGTAATGCAAACATTTTTCTAAATCTGCATGTTTCGAGCACAAGTCCAAGTTACGTGTTCAAATAATTATCTTTGAAAGTAAAGTTGATTCAATACCTCAATTCAATTGTGAAAAGAAGGTTGCAGAAGTGATGGCTCTCCAGGTAGCACCCAAATTTGTTGCTTGCAAACTATTACTTTTGTTATGATTCACGAAAGAGATTTCCCTCTTTGATTATTTTGTTTTCTAGTTTGCGGAAATCTTTTTTTTCATGCCAAAGAAAATTGATGATAAAGGGAAAGGGATTAGTGAGTCTGGTCCCGTAGTACGTCCCCCGCTGTCTGCTTATGTTGCCATCTCAAAGAAGTCTGGTGCCTGTAGTTCGATCTAGTGGAGTGACCTTGATCCCGTTACTGTACAAAGTTCTAGTTCATCGAAAAGGAGAGTTCTAACGTTGAGCAAGAAGAACTACAATAAGGATGAGTTCCAGGCAATTTCATCGACTGTCACTTCCCCTTTATTTTCGTCGAAGATGCAAGTAGAGTGTTCCTCTACGCACCAATAACACGCTAATCTTCTCTCGACATCTATTTTTTTAATACTATTTTCCCCTACGACAAATTCAACAATAATTTTTTTTCACCAGGGCTTCTATTCCTCAACTCGACAACTACCTTCTCACAATATATAGGTGCTTAGGAATCATCTTCTTCACCAATGCACACTATGATTCATCGAGTCTTTGAATGTCCTTAGCCCTTACTGGCAGACGTTCGCACAATTTTTTGACAATAAACAAATTGGAATTCCCAACTTTCAAAGAAGCGATCATTAGTGACAGTGAGATGAGTAGCAATTATAATGATGCTAAACTGATGATATCGGTCCCAAAAGTATTTCTAAGCAATTATAATGAATGCCACCCCATGTCTGGCCGATGAAGAGCAGCCAACTACGCCTCAATCTGAGCTCATTGGATTGGATGGCGACTTGGAATTGGATATTGAACCATGCACACCTCCATTTCAACTGTTAAGCTCTTTTAAAGGCGGTCCTGATACTCCTGCTCCATGAAAGAGATATGAAGAAAAGAATGCCAAGTCCAGATTAAGATCCGCAGATGTGAATATTTTTGAAAAGAAAATGGGATTATTTCTTGCAACTGCAGAGAACCATAATCAAAATTGATTCAACTATCCCTATCTTAGTCACATAGAGAGGAAACAATCGGATTTCTGACAGAGGCTGAATTAGTGGAGCATTAGGTCACTCACATTCTGGTAGACGCATAGGGAGTGGTGCACAAATTGATAGAGATGCAGGTCTGACTGATGCATAGTTTTTTTATAGAGATGCTGGATAGAGGAAAGGTGTGGAGAAAGGGAAAAGTGCTTAGGTGTAGCTTTGATAGGCAAAATTGACATGCAGAGAAGACCACAAACCAGTGGCTTAAACTTGAGCAGGGCAGGAATTCGCCTGCTCTGATACCATGTTAAACAACACAAAATAATAGACAAGATATGAAAGATAAACGTGTGTTTCATTTATTCACAATGATAGACATTTATACAATATCTTATGACCCTTGGTTTTCATCTATGAAGCACGGGTTCGCGAACCCGTCCTGACCCTTGGTTTTCATCTATGAAGCACGGGTTTGCGAACCCGTCCTGAGTTCTCATCCCCACAAACTAGGTGTTGGAGCGGGTACTTCCCAGATGAACCCATATGAACCGGGTTCTTCCCATAAGAACTCGATACTCAATAATTGTGTCTTGGGTTCGTTTGCTTAAACGAGCTTGTCGAACCTTGAAAAAGGGTGCGTGACGGGTTCTTATGTGGCGTTGAGCAAGAAAAAAAATTCCTATCTTAGTAAAACATTTCAAATTTAACGTTTTGAGGTTTTAAAGTTGCATCATTTCGAAAGAAGTACAGGCTTTTAAATTTCTTTGCCATGATTTTTGTCAAAATTCCTATCTTAGTAGAACATTTCAAATCTAAAGTTCCGAGGTCTGAAAGTCCCACCATTTCAAAAGTACACGTTTTTTAATTTTTTTTGCCATGAATTAGTTCATGGATTTTATTTCTTAATGATATAATCACTAATTAGTAATGCATGCCTCTAACTGGAACACGACATCCTTTTATAGAAATAGTAAATACCATTAAGTACGAGTGATATTAAGGAGATATGCATTTGAAATAATGTAGAAATACCATTAAGTACAAGTCCTATGAAGGATATGTGCACTTAAAAAAATATGTTTTGTTATCTTAAGCGTTCACTAATTTCCTTGCATTTCCACCGCTCTGATAAATTTCTCCACAATGTCAATACCCATATAATATAAATGTTTCATCACACAAAACACTTCGATACTAAGTTCTTTATTTATCCAGTAGTATCCATATGTGAGGAATGTGTTTTTATGGTTTAAAGTTCTTTAAACAAATATATTAATTTTATAATCTACTTTGGGATTCTTCTTGAAGGGAGTTATTGTCTTCATTTCAATATGTAAGTTGCAATTTCCGGTTGATATCAAATTTGAAATTTCAAAGTGAATAATGTTCATCTTTAAGTCTTAAGTTGATTTATTTTTCTTGTTGTAAGTTGGAAGATTTCAAAATTCATATATATTGTAATTTATAAAATATATAATATATATAAACTATAGTATGCCCTCGACGAACCCACATACCTTGTTTAAAAAAGTGACGCACCTTTACCCGAACCCACGTTTCCTGGCAACATAGGTTTTCATATATCAAGTGGTCTCTTGAACTCTTCATATTGCACACTGAAAACCCTTAGTGGATTAGGTGTCCAATCGACTGGTTTATGGATGTACTATTGGACTGATGCATCTCATGCTAAACATTGATTGACTAATAGAAGAGGAAGTAGAATTGATTTTGGGTTTCCCCCTTGTGGGGTTTTTCCATGGTCTTTGGCCAAAATCTCAGTGTCTCACTGTGCTTGGTTATCTTCTATTGTGCATTTATTGTTTACCTTTCTATCTATAATTGCTTAATTGTTACTGGGGTGAATGAAATTGGATGAAATTGCTTAAGTGATTATATCAACATATAACACCTTGAAAAAATTAACATGGTATCGAAGCTAAGGTGAAGATTGGCCTTTGGAGACTAGAGAACACCCCTTTGAGACACTCTTCTTGCTGATTGGTGATCAACTTTCTTGGGCAAGTTGACCACCTCCTACTTCAAGATTGAAGCGACGCTGAATGATGCCTCCAATTTTGCAGCATGGAGGGCTAGATTAGATCTTACCCTTGAAGAGAATGATGTGATGGAGTAATTGAACCCCTTGAGAATGCCAATGCTAGTGTTGAATCCAAGTACAAGAAGGGTGAGATGAAGGCCAAGAAGATCATCATTGATTCTCTTCGGGATCATCTCATCACTTATGTGTCCAAGATGAAGAAGTCAAAGGAGATGTATGACAAGTTGATTAGGATGTATGAGGTCAACAATCTCAGCCAAGTCATCTCTTTGAAGAGTCAATTTTGTGACATCAAAATGTCTAAGCCTGAATCTATAACAACTTACTTCATGAGGATCTCTCAAATAAGAGATGAACTTCTTTCCATTGGAGAAGTCATACCTGATAGAGAGCTTGTGCAGATGACTCTTGGTGGGCTCCCTATGTCTTGGGAGACATTCATTACACGCATTAATTGCAGGAAATAACGTCCTTCTTTTGATGAGCTTTTGGGCAATTGCACTCAAGAAGAATCCTGGCTCATTTCCAGAGGAAGAATTCAAAGACAAGAAGGAGAATGTACAACCTTTGCAGGCAACGTGAAGAAAGGAAAAGGGAAAGGAAGACCATCTGAATGGAAGCCAAAGAAGTTAGCCCCAACATCCAACAACAATAGAAGGGACTTGTCCAAAGTCTAATGCTACAGGTGTGCGTTAGGTCCCTATACTACTAGTGTAACCCCTTATTATTATTAGTGCAACCCCCTTATTACATTGTTGTGCCCATGTAGTCCCCGTATTGTTATTATTGTGCCCATAGAAGCCCACTATTGTTATTTTTGTGCCCTTACATTATTATTGTTATGTTGGCTGTAATTACATTATGACCCCTTAGACTCCTATATATAGAAAGGAGGCCTTGTCATTTGTATCATCCAAGAATTGTTCATTTGTGTAATGTAAAGGAGGTTGCCCCCTCAAAGATGCTGATCTCTAAGGCGTTGATCTATCTTTTCTATCCTTTTGTGAGTTGGTTTCATAACAGACTGAGTGGCTTCCCTAGTAGTTGCCCCTTGGCTCCTGCGCATAGGGCCAAGTTTCCCTTCACTGAAATTTTGATTAGCAACTTGGAAGCTATAAAATATTAATGGATATCAATGAAAACCACATTCTTTGTTAGCCAACTTATACTCTCCTCTACCCTATGGTGGTATTGCTTGACATCCTTTCACTTATCATTCCTTGCCGTAGTAGGGTAATAACGTATTCAAAATGAATTGATGTTGACATTAAATTTAAATTTACGAAAAATTAAACTACGTTATCTAATGTTTACATTAGAAACTAATTTAATTTATTTTTAAAATAATTTAATTTTTTCTTCTTCTGTATTTTGATTGGTTAAATCAATTTAGGTCTTAATGTGTAATGATGTTGGTGTATCGGAAATTTTCACTTCATAAATGAATGTTGGTATGGTAGTATTAACACATGTCTTAACACCTATTGCCTACAACGACTGCATCATGACACTGGTATGGGTTAGCTCACATGAAGGAGCCGAAGGAGACTTCGAACACGACCCGTGGTTCGAGTCCTATGCGGACCTTTCCTTGTTCTATCTGATGGGAGATAGCGTCGGTGCCAACATTTCACATCAATTTATCACACTACGTGGAGGTGTGGAAGCGTGGAGCCCAATCAAATTGAGAGGGTCGATATTGGTGCAACCCTACTTTGGCTCCCAGCGATGCAGACTGTCTGAGAACGAGTGCCCGCATGACGTGGTTGTCAATCTGGAGGTGAGTGACAGTTTTTGGCGACTGTCTCTCCCAATGGGTAGTGACAGAGATCATCCATTCAGCAATCCTTAGAGCGCCAAAGCTGGAAGAGATGTTGTTGCCTCCCTTATTGGTCACCATCGATGGAAAAGATTTGCTGAGAGATGGCGACCACGAGTACTATGAGTTGTTGAAGCAACATGGGAAGAGCGTGGAGGTTGCAGTCTTCGAGGAAGAAGATCACGCCTTCTGTATACTCCGACCCCAATCTCAGCCTTTTCAACGCCTCATTCAACAAATCTCCTGTTTAATTTCCCCACTTCATACGGGCAACAATGGCGTCTAGACAATTACTATAAATTTGAATAAGAATAATAATTATGTACTTGTGACTATGTTAGGAGATTATCTCAGTTTGTTATGCAACGAGTTGCTTCATAATCTAATTTTAAATGCGTACTTCGATTAATTCTAATGCTAAATGTGTTAGTTTGTTATGGTCATGGATTTTACCTTAACTTAATCAGGTTTGATTGTGAGCATATTTCTACTTTTGCTTCTTGATGGCCATTACATGTGTTTTCTTGCAATGTTTATTTATTTATATTGGTCTTTTGCTTGTAATGTTTATTTTCCTCCATGAATATTGGACTTGCCCAAAGCTAATGGTGGGGTCGTCATCACAGAGATTTCCAATAAATTTTCTACATGAATTTGATGAAGATAAAAACAAATACATTTCTCTGATCAATCACAATCAATGCACTAAAAGAGACCCCTGACCCATTCCTGTTAACATCATAAATGAAAGAAGGACCCATTCTTGTTAACATCATAAATGAATGAAGGGATAACTATCTAGAAATTTGATTCACCATCAATTTACCAGTACATACACAAATTTGCATGCACATACACACATTTGGCAAGTAAGACAATGTAATGGAATTTAAGGAAGAATTGATATGCGCACAATGAAATTTAACAGACACCATTATTGAATGGCAACAATATTCGATTGTGGATTTGGTCAAAATTAACAAAGGATGCTTTTTTGCAGACCAAAAAATAACTAAAAAATGAAAATATTAAAACACAAAAATTATGATGCACCCAATATTATTATAAACGTTATGGAGATTTTAGAACAAGGAGGGAGTCTTACAATTCTACCTCAGTGACATCAGTTAGCACAAGCCTAGTTGTTTTGAGCTTCTCCCTGAGAAAAAATGAAGCTTGCTTCTTGAATTGGCTAAGACGAAGACTACCCATCTTAAGGTTTTATCAAATGTGTTAAAAATTTTCTTATCATTAGCTGCTACTTCCAAATAAGCTGTCAAAATCATTCATAAGATCATCCTAGAAATGGTTCATATATGTCCCAAAATTCTGTTAAACAAGCAAAACATTTTGATTTACAACTAGATTTCTTAAAATAAAACAACACAACATTTTGATTGCAACAAATTCATAAACCATATTCCACTATACTATTATGGGTAGATACACTTGATTGTGCAGATAGATTTCTTGAAACAAAATCACACAACATTTTTATTGCAACAATTACAAACCATATTCCGCCGTAATGTTTTGCAAAGATACACTTCATTGTGAAAATGGTTAATACTATGAAAGAATCCAAAATTTGACCTTTATCCTCCACTGCCACCACGTTAACCATTTAAGGCTACACGCGTGAATGCCAAAATGATTGGCCCCTGATACACGTTCAGTTCTAGAATGTGCCACATTGAACTTTTCAACGCCATTATCGTCATTACGTCCAATGGCAGACACTTGTTTTAAATCGAGATGACATAGACTTTTGTTGAGATATCGTTATCATTAATTTGATTTTTTTAAGATATAAATATTATTTTAAACTTTTATATATATAAATGCATATTAGATATAGTTAGTTTACAGTTCTAGGATCAAAATCCATCTAATACTCTTCTAGAAAATTTTAGGTTGAGTTTACAAT
>APFE030311955.1:121262-135766 GCA_000404065.3 Pinus taeda | reverse complement strand
TTTGTGACCCATTTTTTCTATTCTTCTAAAGATAATATTTGTTCTAAAAAGTATTTAAGACTATCATGATCCATTTTTACCTTGAAGTGTCTTCCCACTGGGTAAGGTCGCCATTTCTTAAGTGCATGTAGTATTGCCAAAATTTCCTTTTCATAAATAACTTGCTTGAGATGTAGCCATAAAAATACCCAATCACCTATATCAAAACTTTTTTTACTACGATGTTGATCTACCCGTTGTTTAATTCGATTTTGCACCAAAGTGGCATTATCCTTTAAAAGTTGGAGAACTTGTTGTTGATGCTCGATGTGATCTTTCACTTCTTGAACATTTTTCTTCTTGATATGTCCTTCTATCTTGATAGTTTGAGGAGTGGTAATTTCGGCCAATGCATTACAAGATATGGTTGGATTCCGTTTTTCTTTCTCGATGTGATCTTTCACTTCTTGAACCTTTTTCTTCTTGATATGTCCTATCTTGAGAGTTTGAGGAGTGGTAATTCTTGCCAATGCTTTACAAGATATGGTTGGATACATTTATTCTTTCTTTGGGTTGGTCCCTGGTGTATATCCTCTTTTTTTAATGTTTCTTGATCCTTTTCTTTCTCCTCTTCATAATCTATGTAAAATAATTTCTTCTTAACACACTTATGACCTTTAGTACATTTGCTATCACAATTGTAACAAAGCCCTTTTTCTCTTTTTTTCTTCCAATTGTTGTGGTGTAAACCTTGTAGTTTGTGGAAGGCTATGAGAAAAAACACTTCCATAATGATAGTCGTTAGTGGTGGGATTCCTTGTTTCCATAATTTCGCTTTCAATTTTTCTTGCCCACCTGAATGCCTTCTCCAATGAATCAGGTTCCCAAAGACGAACCTCATGTTGAATGTTATCCTTTAAAGTACCTATGAAGACATCAATTCTTTTCTTCTCTGGAATATCATTTACCCTTATATTCAATTATTGAAAGTCCTTAATGTGTTGTGCCATTAAACACTTTTGTTTGAGATTTATCAATTGGCTAAAGACGGTGTTTCTCTTTGTATCATCATAATGTGCTATCATTTCCTCCGTGAAAATTGACCACATAAATAAGTGGTTTACAAGAACAAAGCCCTTTATACCATAAAAATTGATCTAGTTCTAAATATGAAGATGCAATACGTACCTTTTGTAACAGTTGCACCTCATGTAGATCAAAATATTGCTCCATTTGTAGTATCCAATTTACCAGATCCTTTCCATCAAACTTCCTCATATTCCCTTTTCTTGATTTTAGAAGCTCGATCTTGAAACGACTGTAACTCTGTAATTTCAGATCTCTAAGTTCTGGAATTATGTCCTGTAATAGCCCTCTGAGTGCTCTTTCTAACCCCGCAAGTCTGATCAAGATTGGATTCTGCAAGGAAGAGTTATGTTAAATCTTCCACGATGACGTGATTATAGAGTAGTTCAGTTGAGCACGGTTGTACGAAATACCACGTGTCACTGTTTCACCCTTAGGACCTCAAACCAATACACAAAAAACTATCATCCGTCGTATTTTTGTAACTTCTTACGAAATTTCAATCTGATGCTTAGAGAGAAAGTTATGATGATTTTCCCAATGTCGCGTGTTTAAGATGTAATTCGGGAGTCTACAAAAACCCTAACTTCCTTAGATCATATATATGAAAATATAGCGAGACAAGATCTGAAATTTGGACTTGAGGTTCACACTACTTTCTTCTCAAATGGGTTTTGTTTTTAGCTTCTGAAATGTCGTAGCGAACAGGTAGTGAAACTTCCACGATGCCTTGTTTTAGATGAAATTATAGAGCTTGCAAACATCCTAACTTCCTCAGATCATATCTCTGAAAATATAGCGAGACAAGATCTACAATTCTGACCTGAGGTTCAGCGTGATTTCGTCTCAAATGGTTTTTTTTAGCTTCTGAAACGTCGCATAAAAAAGTTATAGATAAAATGCCACGACGACCTGTTTGGAGCAGCGAAACCTTAGAATCCAAAGCTCTGATACCAAATGTTATGAAACCATCTCACAGTATAGCGGCCTAATAGGTTATCTCTTGATTCATCAAAGCATTCACTTGATATCATAGATGTAGACATTTAAAAGATGGACATAGGCATATAATACTTGCTTTAGTTGTTGGAGCAATTAGACATAATTTAAAAAGTGTACAAAAAAGAGGGAACTCATTGTGATTATTTAGCCTCATTTTCTTGTTTCACATAATCTTAGTGTGAATATAAAAGTTAAGGTGCAAAACTAATCTAATAGTGTAAGGACATGTATGGAAACGCCATAATTAACATGGCATCCATTTTGGACATTAATAATCTTTATGCTAACAATTTAAGAGAATTCAAAGGGGATTAATAATAATGATTGAGGTGTTATTGTTTCTATTACATATTTTATTAACGATGAGTGGAATTTTATCTTGAATATAAAACCCAATTTTATTCTTAATAAAAATTCCATATTATACTATCTACTTACTACATTTCCTTTGCAATATCGGGTGCAATTGCTAGTTTATAATGTCAAATCAAAACTATACCACTAAAATATTTTAATTAAAAATTGATTTTGTCTATTTGTATTCATTTCATAATCTTAATTTATATTTCTATTTCATTTTCTAAAATTAAATTTCATTTACTCAACAATAAATAATAACATTATTTCATCAATATATAAAAACAAGAACTCATAAAACAATAATATCTATTTGTAATTTTCCATAAAATCAAGATACACATAAATTCATTTTTAAAAAATTAACCTAATTTCATATTTCATATTCAATGAACGGTCCCATTTGTATGGACTTCAACACTAACATTTCTAAGAAACGGTCCATCAAAACGGAGCCCGGCATTGTTCTTTTTCATCATATATTTACCAAATTAAAATCACAAGCATGGATATTGCCATCACAGTTCATCATTTATGTAAAAAGCAGGAACCAAAGAAAAGTTCATTGTGACAAGATAGGTAAACTTATCATTTTAAATAAATCTTGTATTCTGGTTATTGAATACAATTGTCAACTCACGATTTCACCAAATGTAGCAGTTCATCATATTTTATAACATGTTCTGGTCTTTTGAAAACAATTTCCAAACTCACGTTTTCACCCAATGTAGCTGTCGGTTCTTTAAATAAGATTGATGCTGACTCCGGAAAGCAGGACAAAACAAAGCAGAGAAAAAGTTCAAACGCCTTCATTGAATTTGAAATTCGTTATAATAAGATATTTGGATGGTTTGATCTCAGGCGCGTTATACACATAAATTCCAATTATGTCAACCTGATTTATACTGTAACTAATGATTATGGTTATCAACATCGTCATTTTCATGCTCCTCGGATACAATAAATATGACTAAAACACAATACTTTTTGATATACAAATCGATAATTGTTTTCCAATTTGAAGAAGTAAATTAATCATTGTTTTCGGTTTGAAGAAGACAGACCGAGTAGTAGCAGTTAAGCTTGTGATGATACTAAGTATGTATTTAGTAGTAAGAGTTTGGCTTTTGGGAAGAACTTTAGCTTTAAGTTTTGGTTATGGAGGATAAGAGCTATGTGGTGGAGTTTAAGAATTAGTAAGTCATTTAGTCTTGATATAACTTAGATAATAAGGGTTAGAGAAGGTAACTTGTACATATAATTTAGATAATAGGGGTTAGAGAAGGTAATTTGTAAATGTTGTAAAGTGAATTTATTCCGGACCTAAAGCATAACAATAATAATTTGTATGAATTATAATATAACATAATTAGGCACTTGTATCACAAAGAATTGTCTATTTTGAGGGAGATAGTAACAAGTTTTTTAGAGATCAATATTGAGCAACATGGTGTCTGTAGAGATCACATGCTTTGCAAGCATGCCAAGGCTACTTTCTAAAGTAGCAAGTAGGGACGTAAGAGGATTCTATACCTAGTAGATTCAAATGTTTATGGATCCGATAATGAGATGCATGTATTTTCTTTCCTTTATTGATGATTTCTCTTGCAAGACTAGGGTATATTTCTTAGAGACCAAGTATGAGGCCTTTAATAGGTTTCAAGAGCTCAAACCTCTATTTGAAAACCAAACATGAAGAAGATCAATATCTTTAAATCAGACAATGGGAGAGAGTATACCTCTAAGGACTTTAAGGTTTTTTGCAAGGAGGACAGAATCAAGAGGGAGCTAATTAGTATGCACAAAGCATAACAGAATGGGGTTGCGAAGTAAAATAGTTGACCCATCATCAAAGCTACTAAGGCCATACATGATTAAGACTTGCCAATGTTTCTTTGGGTAGAGGCATGCAACATAATAGTCTAAAATTTTGGAGGAGAAGACTCTATAGGTGGATTTACTAGACTAAAGCCAGAGGTGGGTCATTTTTCAATTTTTGGTTGTCTAGTTTATATCCATGTATAAGAATCATGTATAATCATTAATCCAATAAATATGTTGCAGTAGAAAACTTTGACATGAGTTAGAGTGAAAAATTATTGATGTGTTGCAAACATACTAATATTCTAATCTTGCAATTCTAATGTTATGGCTCAATTACACTTTCAAAAACTTCAATCATATTGATACACCATTTCACTACCTTGACACATGCTCCCTTATTGCAAACACAACATCTCAACATAATGTAGGAGCAATAACATGAATAAGCAACATAGACACATTGTCACACAAGGAAGCATAGAAATCACAATGCATCATCTTCCTTTCTTTTCCCCTTTCACTTCCCAATTTTGTAAATTAGATAGTACAAAAATACGAGAAATCATGTATTCCCTTAGATTGCATTGACAGACACTCTACAACCTAATATGAGAGAAATTTCATCATGTAATGTAACATAATGTACATATGTGACAAAAAAGAAGAAGGAATAACTAAAAGAAAGTAAATATTGGTTGCATTAACTAGAAAATGGAGGAGCATACATGGTGCACAGATTCACTCAAAACAATTTGTATTATTCAACTACAAAGCCAGATGCATGACACATAGATAGTGCTCATGAGATCCAACATGATCTAAACAAGGAGAATATTGTTCAGAAAATCTCTCAACAAAACTCCAACAACCAACAACAAAATCCTACATATATACTATTATAAGCATTATTCCAAGTCCCCCCTTTAATGCTTACATTACATTATTACAAAGATTACTACAAAACTGAAAAATTACAATTCACATGTGACATACGATCTTACTGGTCTTCCTCAACACTTATCCCCATTCTGAAGTCTTGTGGACGACACTGTTTTCACCACCACAATCTTCGAGTTTTCCATTCAACTCATTTAAGACATAACCATCTCTGACAATCTTTGATGAACCTTGTATAATTGAAGCTTCTCGTTCTTCCGAAAGAAAAACTCGATACTGGACCACCCTATGGAAAAACTCCCATCTATCAAAATGCAACGAACTACACTTTTGATAGTTGTATAGGTGAGTTTTCCTATTACTAATCATATTCATGCGTCAATTATGCAATTGACCTTTCTACACACATGGATCTCAACTCTTAAAGCTCGAAGCACAACAAGATGCATCAAAACATAACATATTCACACAATTAATCTAGTGATGGTTCTCCCAACACCAAAAAACATTGGGAACCACTAAGTTAATTATATTATTTTGTTCAATAATTGATTTTGCATGTTTTACAAAACAAAATATAACTAAAAATCACACCAATGCAAATATGTAGTTCTCGAAAATATGATTTATCACAAGATTCACGCATAATATTTTCACCAATTTGCCAAAATAATAATGTGACAATGACATCTCCACAACTGTAAAATATTTGGGGCTTTGCCTTGAGCCCTTCCAAGAGCGTTAACGTACTCTAAAAGTGAGCACTTCGAAAAATTGCTTCTCGTAGGCATCAAACTCGACAATAGTCTTCGTTATAAATGCATTAGAACACAACCAACCCGCTTCCCTCACTGTCCACAACACAATTTCTTATCGTTCCTCTTGCTACCAAAGAGTTGGAGAATCTGTCCACTCTGCTTAGAAAGAGATCAAATTATTGACTATCGAATCTTGCACCTTTCAAGAAAATTCCGAATGGATGATCGATGGAGAGATCGAGCAACATTACAATAGCCTTACGAAAAAAAACTGTGAGATATTGACTTATCCAAGTGCTCCCCGTTGCAATGGCTGCCAAATTCGTTTGGTACAGGCCTCCCTTTAAATATGTAAAATTGCCTGGGAAGGAACCAGCGGGAGATTGGGGAGAAGAGACATGGGATCGAATCTGATTCCATTCCAACAAGTGATGTCGAATAAAAAGAAACGAAATATGTCTTGGACATCGAGACAAACCTGGGAAGCCACACTTCTCTAGATGGCAATTCTTTGCACAACGATCGTATCCCAGCCATGTACTCATGCATATCTACACTTCGTCGAATATATTCTCTTTCAACATGCCTCACGGGCAGACCTATGCCAATATCAACATATTTCCTTTTATTCTCAAGTCATGATGCTTGAATGAGAATTAGATAAAGCACTAGTTAAAAGGGAAAATAAGAGATGCAATCTCTTACATTGGGCACAACAATTTTTGCCACGCGCAGTCATACACATAACATAAAACAAACATGAAACTATTCTAATTCTACACATATGTACAAAGGATTAACTCTTTATATTTCTACTATTTTCCTAGGTTTTTCTTTGAGGGAGTCAAGTTCATACACGCTTTGATACCAAATTAGAAAATGTAGGAGGAGACATGGTGCACAGATTCACTAAAAAAATCATATTATTCAACTACAAAACCTAGATACATGCCACATAAACAGTGCTCATGAGATCCAACAGGTTCTAAACAAGGAGAATATTGTTGAGAAAATATCTCAACAAAACTCCAACAACCAACAACCAAATCCTACCTATATACTATTGTAAGAATTATTCCTTACACTTTGGAATATATCTTGTATATGATAAGAATTAGAACACAAGTAAGACACAAGAAAACTTAGCAGAAAAGATTTTAATTCATTATTGATAATTGCATTCATCTAAGGGTGTTGATTTATAGTATATGTGTTTGACTATTTCTAGATCTAGATCTCATTAACAATTCATCAATTGATAATAATAACGCATCATTAGTATATAAGTTTTACAACTCATAAGAATGAAGTGTCAGAATTTGTGATTATTTAGGGACTCGTAGTTTAACAATGCCCCCTTTAATCACAAGCCTAAATAATTATACTAGTAAGTGGACATGAACTAGAGTATAAACTAGTATGATATTTATCTTAAATCTTAAACTACTAAATTAACCTTCGATGACATACACTTGAAAGATGCCAATATGTATGTTGAATGGTCCATCAAAAATTAAATTTGAAAGATAGTAGAATTTTTGGAAGTGAAGAGGCACCATTTTTAAACATTCCCTTGGGAATTGGTGAACAAATAGGATAACCATTTTATTATCAATGAACAATAGGATCATTGAATCTTGTTAGTTTTTGTATCATCAGATGGTGTTATAAGTATCGAGACTTTGTGGAGAGGCTAAAACACGAGAGTTCTCCAAAACCCAGAAATTGTTTCTAGAAATTCCACCTAGAGATAGCTAAATTAAATTAATTGATTGATAATTAAAAAATGCCAAAGTATAACTTAGGAAAATCGATTAATTAATAGTAATTAATTGAGAAATGTGAGGATTCTCTAGAAACTCACACAGATCGAATTGGAAATGATCTCAACCATCGATTAAGTTTTAATCTTGGTCGTTGGAGTCCCAACTAGAAATTATAAGAGGAGTTCGATGGGTAGAGGGAGAAACACACAACAAAGAGCTAGCATTGTGAGTTCCTTGTGTAGTTCAATCTAGCTAGGAGAAAAGTTCGAGCGAGAGAGAAGATGCAGGGCTAGAGAGGGGCAAGGACAATGATCTAGATGAAGATTTTCCAGTTCTGGAGAGGCAAGAGAGGAGGTTGAATTATTTTCTCTAGGAGGCAGCACAAGGCCTGTGCAAATCCTCAAAGAGGCAATTCGATTTAGCTAGATAGGAGTTTGTTTCAGTTTCCAGAAGTCAGGAGGATTTTCTAGTAGGAAAGAGAGACACTTCCCCTATCAACAACAATCATGATGGATTGAGTAGTAGCTATTCTAGTTGAGCGTGTGACATGTTGTGCAAAGGTGCATAGAGCTTGCGTAGAGGGTTTGGACTGCTTGCTTTTCAGTTGTCAATTTGAGCCATGATTCCTTGGAGATGAGGGTAAATTCCCTTAGGTGATATTTTGACCTTTTAAGTTAATAAAACTATGGTGATATTGAAACACATTTGTTAATGTTTTTCAAGCATAGAAATAAAATGTTAAAGAATTGCAAATAATTTCTTACCTTTTTAAGTTATGATAGATCATATCGGCCTAAATGGATGTTTATCATTCTCATCATCATTAGATCATCTATTTCGTAAGTTGCAATAACATTTTGTATGAGATCGCTTGCGCCAAAAATTGCATCAATCTTTTGTATGAGGTCATTTGTTGCACATGTTCCATCAACCACATTCTCAATTTGTTTCTCATTTTGAATAATTCAAGTGATGCAATCAATTTATCCTTCAAATCAATTTGATTGTGAAGATCAATAACCCAGTTGTGCAATTCTTGTAATTCCTTAATTTCATGATAGGTGTTTTGCAAAAACTTTTATACTTTACACATTTATTAATTTTTCACTTGTCGCACTTGCGTCTACTTGTTCTTCTCTATCACACTCACTTTCTCTTATGTTATGCTTGCTTGATCTTGTGTTATGCTTGTTTGTTCATAACACTTAGGGTGTTGAGTACTATCAGGAGCGTACTTCAAACTGATTTTTTTACAATGGTTTGACTATAATGAAAATGACCTTCTTATTCCAATTCAGGAAGGTTAGAACTATATCCTCAGATTCAATCACAAATACTTCAATTTTTAGAATTCAATAATAATTTAATAGTTGAAAATGTTGTTGTCTTTAATTTGAATCAATTATATAGTTAACAATGATAGTTTAACTCCCATGTGTAATCACCATTATCCTTTGTGAGTGCGTGGACATTTGGATTTGTTTACCAAAGTAAATTGAAGTGTAAAAAAACTAGACCTAAATATTTGCAACAATCCAAGAAAATAACCCATGAGCACAAATATCCATAGATATCTTTATTCATATTTCATGATAAGTCTAGGACAAAAGGCAAACAAAATTGAATTTATTCTAAGAATCCTTCTTGTGATGAGAATTCTAAACATTGTAAGCATCCAAGAAAGTAGCCCATAAGCACAAATATCCATAAGCATCTTTATTCATTTCATGATAAGTGTAGGAGAAAAAAAACAAATTTGATTTTATTCTAAAAATCCTTCTTATGACAATGCCTAAGTACATTTAGAAGCCATCAATGACGTTAATGGCCATAATAAATGTGATGTCTTTCCCAAAGTAATACCTCAATAATTACAAGTTTTCAATTTTTCAACTATACTTTCGAAAGGTTTTTAGACAAAGAAAAAATACCTAACTTTGATGGTAATACAATAACACTTATTAGTTTATGATATCAAATCAAAACGATGCCACTAAGATATTTTAATTAAAATTTGATTTTGTATTCATTTCATGTCTCAATTTATAATTCTATTTCATTTTTTAAATTTAAATTTGTTTAACTACTCAACAATAGATAATAACATCATTTTGTGAATATATAAAAACAACAACTCATAAAACAATAATAATATCAATATATAAAAAAACAATTCATAAAACAATTATCTATTTATATTTATGCATAAATCATGACACAAATAAATTCATTTCTTTTAAAATTAACCTAATTTCACATTTCACCATATATTAATCACCAACATTTAAAAATAACAACTCATAAAGTAATGTTGCCGATTGTTGATTGTCCATTAACAATCATATCATTAAATTGGTTTTCAAATAAAATTAATAATTATCTTTTTTCGTAACTCATGATTAAATTAAATGAAACAATGAAACAATTTATGTTGGTTTTTTAATAATTAAAAAACAATACCATATAAATTATAAACAAGGTATATGACAATACTATTGATGATAAAAGTATTTCCACGTAAATCACATTATAGAACATTTGTCATAAACTTGATTTAAGCCTAAATACTTTTCTCATAAACTTGATATAAATTACAAAACCCTAAATTCAATAATATTATTATTTATATAAATTAAAATCACCACACTTATTTTACCCTGGTTGTGGTTACAACGATCATGGGGCATTCCCATGCAGTTGATCAACACACGTGCCTTTTGTAAACGCTGTACTACATTGAGTTTCAATGAGAGATTTGCAGTTCAACACCAACGATATGAAGTTGACGACACATGAGACCCTTGACCAACACAACGCTGACACGTGGAACAATAGTATACGCATTCAATATGAACTTCAGTGAATTTATCATATACTAAATGATGCGAAAGATTTATGATATACTAAATGATGTCATAATTGATGCGAATATTTATAGCATAACAAGTGAATTTATGGCATAACAAGTGATGTCGGAATCATTACAGAGTTCCAACACTCTCATATTTCATAAATGGTGCCACTCAATAAACGGTCCCATTTGAATAGAATTCAACGTTAACATTTCTAAGAAACGGTTCATCAAAATAGAGCCCGGCATTGAAATTTTCATGGGATATTACCAAATTAAAATCACAAGCATGGATATTGTCATCACAGTTCATGGTTTATTTAAAAACCAGAAACCGAAGAAAAGTTCAATGTGACAAAATGGGTAAACTTATCATTTTTAAGAATATTTTATTCTGGTTCTTCAATACAATTCTCAACTCACGATTTCACCAAATGTAGAAGTTCATCAGATTTTATAACAAGACGAGTAAAACTTATTTTCCTGTCTCTCGTTTTCACCAAATGTAGCTGTCGGTTCTTTAAATAAGATTGATGTTGACTCCTTGAAAGCAGGACAAAACAAAACAAAGACACAATTCATACGCCTTGATTGAATTTGAAATTCGTTATATTAAGATATTTGAATGGTTATACAGAAATTCCAATTATGTCAACCTCATCTATACTGTAACTAATGATTATGGTTATCAACATCGTCATTTTCATGCTCCTCAGGATACAATAAATATGACTAAAAAACAATACTTTTTGATATACAAATCGATAATTGTTTTCCAATTTGAAGAAGTAATTAGTAATTGTTTCCAGTTTGAAGTAAGACTTATTATCTAGTTTTGTTTGTTATGGAGAAGAACTTGCTTTAAGTTTTGGTTATGGAGAGTAATAGCTATGGTTATGATTTCAACTATTTTAGCTTCCTACTCTAAATTTCTCCTCTCCTTAATGGGTATTTGTAATTCAAAACAATGTTACTGCAGGCAGGTGTTTGGGTATTTGTAATTCAAAACAATGTTACTGTAGGCAGGTGTTTGGTACACACTTGACGAGAAAAATGTTCTGCTTCAAGTTTGAATTATTTGTAGCCTCAAGATGTGTTGGACACTTAATCCTAAAGGGTTAGCGTGGAAGCCGAATGGACAAAGCAGTCCAAGAGACCTTGGGATCTGAATCCCAACGGTCACCAAATGTACTATAAATGTATATCAAATTGTTAATAAAATAGTATTGCATGCTTTATCTTTCTATCTGTTTCGGTTAACCATGTCTGTTTAACATGGTATCAGAGCAGGCGTATTCCTGCCCTGCAAAATTAATGTGAGCCATTTGTCTTATGGCCTTTTTGTGCAATTTATTTCTGCCACATTCCTCTCCCTGAAACTGCAAGCGCAAGCGCTGTCCAAGCTGGTCTGACATGTCTTTCTGCCATACCGGCGCTCTATTCTCATGTAAAATCCGAGTTGCAGTGAGAGGGGCGATTCTCATCCAACGCTTCTTTGAACCTGTCCAAACGGGAATGCGAAACGGCTCTGTCGGCCTTCGATGCGCTGACCTGCCTGTTGAGTGCTGACATGATTTTAGAGTGCAGGTTCTAATTTAACATTTCTCTTCCCTTGCACCTTGTATCCTATATCACCACTGCACTGCACTGTTGCCTTATAACTCCATTTTTACTTCTTGCAACCATTAACTCCACTATTATTTCCTCCACGATATCTGCACACATTGTTATCTATGCATCATTGTAATTCATGCCGTCTCTTAGATGACTCTCGATTTGTGCATTGTATTGAATGTTGGAGTGATGCGTTAAATCTCCTTCTCAGTTGAATCAGAGCGCATGTTTGCAGTGAAACACTAGTTTTGTTGGTCTTCACTTTTGAATGTTCATTCTGTACAAGTTGTGCAAACTCAATACCAGTGGATTAAGCATGCATCTATGTAAACTGGGCCAACAATGTTAAGACAGAGCTAGCATCATGGTGGTGAAAAACTTGGTGTTCAGCGTCGAGTGGTTGTTGGTTGTGATGCATGTGGTTCAATGTTGGACCTGTTAGAGGAAGAAACAAATTCGAGATCACATAAAACACCTGGCCCAGGAATCTGTCCTGCGCTAAGAGCCCTGTAGAGACCAAAAATCCCCGGTCAAACGGTTAAAACCTCAACTTAACTTAACAGTGGCACCATGGCAAATTATTGAGGCATGAAGTCTTTGCATTGAATATGCTCGATCTCTAATGTTAGCAGAAGATGGTAGTCGGTATTTTTAGGGGGTGGCTTCCTTGAAATATACACAACAGTTATGCGTTAAACATGTTCTAAGATTCTCGTGGCTCGCGTCTGCTGCTCTATTCGGCCTGCTTAACTCCACGCCCCGTCACATAGATGCGGCTCCTCTCATTTCATCCCCGTCGCCTGTAGCAATCCTCGGCCTCATCCCAGATCTGGGAAGCCATCTTTAGCCTCTGAGTCTGATGTGGCTGTCCTCACAATTGGGTTTCTGCATTTCCTGCAAGCATTGGAGAAGTAAGGATTCAGATGGATGATTCTGAGACTACCACAATCGGTACTAGTGCTAATCTTTTGGCCAAAACTAGGCGTTGTAGAACTGAGAGTGGAACCCAGAACGTCTTTGCGGTATTTAGAGCAGGAGGAAATTGATAGCCTCAAGACCATCGCAGAGGCCATTATTCCTTTCGCCAAACTTGCACCGAATCTTGTCGGTATGTATTACATGTGTAGTGCTGTCAGTTGCAATATTTTGTTTTTATAGGAAGGAGACGAGCTAGGGAAAGAATTGAGCAATGGTGAATCAGTAGCGTGCCATGGCAATTGGGATGTATGAGCAGCTTACACATAAAGTGAATCATGACCGAAGATAACGAGACCGTGGGGAAACTGCAGGCGGTCCATATCTTCACGGGAAACTCCTAAAGGCCAGCCATTGTGGGAAGGTTCAGCCATTTCAGGAGGGTCGAAATCATCATCAATCTGAGGAGGCTGAAACATTGCCAATAAAATTTTCCAGAGAGTTGAATTCTCTTGTGTGGCTGAGAATAGCATTTGTGAAGGGGCCGAATCATTGATCACCTTAGGAGGCCAAATATTTAACTGCTCAAATACTACAGGAGGCCAATTGTTATCTGTTGAAGCCGAATTGACCTTAGAGGCCAGGTTTATCATTGGTAAGTTAAATCTTATTGGAGGGTTGAGTTTCTTATAAGCCAAAATCAATGAAGCAATTACAACCTTTCTAGAGGGCGAGTTCAGTCAATTTTTGAGACTGAGTTTCTTCATTGGTAGACTGAGATTTATTGGGTTGAATTCATAAGCCCGATTCCGGCTTGAAGAAGACAAGTTCCTAGTGCCAAATCAGTCATTTTTCTAGATCATTAAATTGCTACAGGCAAGCTATAATAATTGTTTCAGAAGGGTCGAGACTGCCTCAAATTTCAAAGGTGTGACTTCATTGTCAAGGAGGCAGACTCTGTTGCATTTCAAGGGTCTAGTATTCTCTCCAATCAGATTCTATTTACCAGAACAAATTGACAGTAGCAGAGGAACTATAATATTTAGTAATCTTCAAATTTCCAGCAGACAAACTTTCAGATTTGATATTTTGAAAAGGCTTCTCTGATTAGTATAATATTGATGCTCTTCTTCCAAGTTACCACAAGTTCATTGAAGCATTGTTTTGAAATGGATCGAATGGATGATGTATTAGAGTTACTGAATACCCTAATACATTCCAGTATTGATGGGATGGTAAAAGTTAGCAAGGATTCTCTCTCTAATATTCAAACCTGTTTGCAAAATGCACGAGAAAAGATTGATTTTTTGCAGCTTGAATCACAGCTACAGCAAGAAGAACTACAGCAATGGAGTCATCTTTCTGAACCTGTTTCTATTCAGAAGATTGAAACACACTCCCATAAACAGCAAGTTAATAATGCAGCAGTTGTACATGCAGATGCAGAAACTCAGT
>APFE030311955.1:69043-121198 GCA_000404065.3 Pinus taeda | reverse complement strand
CTGCAAGAACAAAGATTCATCTAGGATGGATCGCTTCTTGGCAATGGGCATCAACAGCCAAGAAGATATTCCAAACACATGTTAGAACTTGTTCCAGAGTATTCAACAGTCTTGCAGTGGAGTTTTCTCCATCTTCTCTCCTTGTATCTGACAGGGGGGAAATGATGGTCATCTACAAGCTTCAAAGCCACATCAAGCGAGCCTGAGCCACAACCTGACACATCAGTTTCAGAGTTGTAGCCAGAGACAAAGATGCCTGAACATGCCATCAGTTGGCGATCTGGGACACTTCCTCTAGCAGAAGACTTCAGCTTCTTGCCAGTTTTGGAAGAGTTCCCGAGAACAAAATTGAGAACACTTCCTCTAGCAGAAGACTTATAGCTTCTTGCCAGTTTTGGAAGAGTTCCAGGAATTGCATAAGCATTCCAGAGTTGTTGGTCATCCTTAAACCATCACAGGTTGAGACTTCCCTTTTACAGGTTGAATTTTTACCTTTTATGTGGGGTGAGACCTCCCTTTTATGGTTGATGGTTTCCCTCTTTAAAACAATAGGATCACTTCCTCTAACAGAAGACTTACAGCTTCTTGCCAGTTTTGGAAGAGTTCCGGGAACTGCACTAAGCCTTCCAGTGTTGGTGGCTATCCTTAAACCACCCCCCTTTTTTACCAACATTTCATAGAGCACATTCAGCCTAGTGCTGCCATGCATTATTGCACATTTTGTATTACAGCTCTTTTCTTGGACTCATACATAACCCTTCGGATTAAGGGGGGGAATGTTGGACACCTAATCCTAAAGGGTTAGCGTGGAAGCCGAATGGACAAAGCAGTCCAAGAGACCTTGGGATCTGAATCCCAACGGTCACCAAATGTACTATAAATGTATATCAAATTGTTAATAAAATAGTATTGCATGCTTTATCTTTCATAGTTTCTCTGGTCGACCATGTCTGTTTAACAAGATGGATAACGCTCTCGTTAGAAAGTCATCCTCCATTTTCACATTGATTAATCTATGCTTAATAGTTAGATACAAAATGAAATAATACATCAAATAAAAAGATGCTATCAAAAGGCAAGAAACTCAACTCGATATTTTGAATGATTTGAGGAGTGTAGCCTATTATGAAATAAATCAATTCATGCATCATAAACTCCCATAAATGGTGGAATTGTTTTGAGTTGATATTAAGTTTATTCATTCATTAGCCCACGGTGAGATGTGGGAATCATATTGTATGCTTGAAGTTTTTAAATATTTTGAATGAAATTTCAATTCTATGGCTTTCTCAACATTTCGGTTTAATATCTTATTGTTTATTTGAATGAACAAGTGGGTTCTATGGTTTATGTTGAAGTCAATTTACAAAATTCTTACTAGGAAGCCACTTTAAATATTTTCTAATATAGAACATGCAATATGAATCGATGTGGGAATCATGTTGTACACTTGAAGTCTTTAAATATTTTGAATGAAATTTGAATTCTATGGCTTTCTCACCATTTCGGTTTAATATCTTTTTGTTTATTTGAATGAACAAGTGGGTTCTATCGTTTATGTTGAAGTCAACTTAGAAAATGCTTACTAAGAAGCCACTTTAAATATTTTCTAATATAGAACATGCAATATGAATCATCCTCATTATAGAGTAAATGATATGGAAGCTAATTGAAGTCCTTTTTCTTTGTCGAAACAGCAGATGAGCTAATATATTCAAGGACCCTCATTTGATTCATCTGGCTATTCAAATGCATCTTCAAGAGCATCTTCTATGGACTACAATGAGTAAATATGATAACATGTTCCTTCCAAAGAACATATGACATCTCAGACTCCTAGCATAGCTAAATTATGCTAAATTGTCATAATCTTGTGAGACTTTCAAGCGTGTGTTTCAATCAAGAGAAAAACCAAGGTTATGTTATGAACTCATCTCACAAAAAGATAGAAAAGTTAGATCAACACTTTAGGGGGAAACCTCCTTTACATTACACAAATGAACAATTCTTAGATGATACAAATGACAATACCTCCTTTTTATATATAGGAGTCTAAGAGGTCATAATATAATCAAAGCCCACATAACAATAATAACGTAACGACACAATAATAACAATAGTGGGCTTCTATGGGGCACAATAATAATATGGGGACTACATGAGTACAACAATATAATAAGGAGGTTGTACTAATAACAATAAGGAGTTACACTAGTAGTATAAGGGCCTAATGTGCCCCTCTCCTTCAAAAAGTATTGTCCTCAACGCTTGAGTAGTTCTTGATGCTTCTGTATAGAATTCTTGTCCTCCCAATGGAATCTTTAGCGGGTAAATTCTTCCACTTGATGAGATACTCTGAAATTGATCGATCTCGTAGCTGTCGGGTTCTTGTTTCTGTGACTGCTCCAAGTTCCAATATGATTTTTCCTTCCTCTTCAAGTTCTCGCAATATTGTTTGAATTGGGATCTTCAGCAACTTTTGAATGAGCGGCCACACTTCTTCGTCCTTCTTCCATTCATCCCTTGCTTCGTTTATCCAATATGGTTGGATAATAGAAATAACACAAAAAAGTACTTCCACATCTTCATCCTTTCTTGAAAGTGCATCTGTAAGAAATTTTGCTTATCTTTTATGTAGATGATGTTAAAGTCATAACCCAACATATTTGTGACCCATTTTTTATGTTTTTCTAAAGATAATATTTGTTCTAAAAAGTATTTAATACTATCATGATCCATTTTTACCTTGAAGTGTCTTTCCATTGCGTAAGGTCGTCATTTCTTAAGTGCATGTAGTATTGCCAACATTTCCTTCTCATAAATAACTTGCTTGAGATGTAGCCATAAAAATACCCAATCACCTATTTCAAAACTTTTTTTTTTACAGCGATGTTGATTTACCTATTGTTTCATTCGATTCTTCACCAAAGTGGCATTATCCTTTAAAAGTTGGAGAACTTGTTGTTGATCTTCGATGTGATCTTTCACTGCTTGAACATTTTTCTTCTTTATATGTCCTTCTATATTGAGAGTTTGAGGAGTGGTAATTTCTTCCAATGCTTTACAAGATATGGTTGGATTCATTACTTGATGCTCGATGTGATCTTTCACTTCTTGAACATTTTTCTTCTTGATATGTCCCTCTATCTTGATAGTTTGAGGAGTGGTAATTTCGGCCAATGCATTACAAGATATGGTTGGATTCATTTTTTCTTTCTCGATGTGATCTTTCACTTCTTGAACCTTTTTCTTCTTGATATGTCTTTCTATATTGAGAGTTTGAGGAGTGGTAATTCTTGCCAATGCTTTACAAGATATGGTCGGATTCATTTCTTCTTTCTCTGGGGTTGGTTCCTGGTGTATATCCTCCTCTTTTGATGTTTCTTGATCCTTTTTTTCCTCCTCTTCATAATCTATGTAAAATAATTTCTTCTCAGCACACTTATGACCTTTAGTGAATTTGCTATCACAATTGTAACAAAGCCCATTTTTCTCTTTTTCTTCCAATTGTTGTGGTGTAAACCTTGTAGGTTGGGGAAGGCTAGGAGAAAAAATACTTCCATAATTATAGTTGTGAGTGGTGGGATTCCTTGTTTCCATAATTTTGCTTTCAATTTTTCTTGCCCACCTGAATGCCTTCTCCAATGAATCAGGTTCCCAAAGACGAACCTCATGTTGAATGTTATCCTTTAAAGTACCAATGAAGACATCAATCCTTTGCTTCTCTAGAATATCATTTACTCTTATATTCAATTTTTGAAAGTCCTTAATGTGCTCTGCCATTGAACCCTTTTGTTTGAGATTTATCAATTGGCTAAAGAAGGTGTTTCTCTTTGTATCCTCATAATGTGCTATCATTTCCTCTATGAAAATTGACCATGTGACAAGTGGTTTACAAGAACAAAGCCCTTTATACCATAAAAAATAATTCGGTTCTAAATAATTATTTGCAATACATACCTTTTGTAATAGTGGTACACCATGTAGATCAAAATATTTCTCCATCTGCAGCATCCAATTTATCGGATCCTTGCCATCAAACTTCCTCATCTCGCGTTTTCTTTATTTTAGGAGCTCGATCTTGAAATGACTGTAACGCTATAATTTTAGATCTTTAAGTTCTGATATTTCATCCTGTAATAGCCCTATGAGTCCTATTTCTAACTCTGCAAGTCTGATTGCAATTGGATTCTGGAAGAAAGATTTATTTCCAATCTCCCGCAATGACCTAATTATAGACTAGTTCAATATAGTGAACTTGTACGACGTGCGACATGTCATGGTTTCAAACTTAGGTTCTAAAACTTATACCCAAACGAAAAAAAAGTCCATCCGATTTTTGGAACTTGTTACGAAATTTCAATTTGCTGCTCAAAGAGAAAGTTATGAAAATTTTCACAAGGTCACCTGTTTAGGATGTAATTCGGGAGTCTACTAAAATCCTAACTTCCTCAAATGATATATCCAAAAATATAGTGAGCCAAGATTTGAAATTCGGACCCGAGTTTCAGACTGATTTCTTCTAAAATGGGCTCTCATTTAGCTTCTGAAACTTTGTAGTGAGAACTTTATAGCGAAAATTCCATGATGACTTGTTTTAGATGAAATTATGGAGCTTGCAAAAACCCTAACTTCATTAGATCATATATCCGAAAATATAGCGAGACAATATCTAAAATTTGGACTTGAGGTTTATCATGATTTGGTCTCAAATGGGTTTTTGTTTTAGCTTCTAAAACATCGTAAAAACAAAGTTATAGAGAAAATTCCATGATGACCTATCTGGAGCAGCAAAACCCTAGAATCCAAAGCTCTGATACCAAATGTTATGAAACCAGCTCACAAAAAGATAGAAAAGAGAGATAAACACCTTAGAATTTAGCCTTTTCGAGGGGGAAACTTCCTTTACATTACACAAATGAAAAATTTTTGGATGATACAAATGAAAAGGCCTCCTTTCTATATATAGGATTCTAAGGGGTCATAATATAATCAGAGCCGACATAAGAATAATAATGTAAGGGTACAATGATAACAATAGTGGGCTTCTATGGGGCACAATAATTACAATATGGGGACTACATAGGCACAACGATATAATAATGGGGTTGTACCAATAACAATAAGGAGTTACACTAGTAGTATAGGGACCTAACAATCAATCTTGGTGGTATGGGTGAGATTCCATATAAAGAAGATGAAAATTCCAATTAATTATAAAATGAATTTGAACAAAAGCCTAAAAGCTCTAATCTCAGCAAGATAAATGGCATAAGTCGAGAGGAGTCTAGAAACACCGCTACACCAAAATGCTATGTTGATTCTCTCAAGAAGACCATTCAAAATGTAAGAAGCAAAATGATAATGGTAAAGGACAAGCAATATTCTCCAAAGCACATCAACTCCAAAATAGTTTTTCATGATTAAGGAAATCATACGCAACCAAATATAAAACTATTTTTCTTGGACATTGTTCTTTATGCAAAAAAATTAGACATCAAGCAAGAGATTGTAAAGCTTATAATATTTATGAAAGAATTTATCATCAAACCTCTAGGAATAATCTTATAGAAAAAATATCATAGATATTGATAGCTTCAATAACATAAATCATAATTCATTTTCTCCATTGACCAAGTATAATGTAGAGTGTTATAGATGCAACAATTTTGGACATATTGTATGAGATTGTCCTACAATATCAAGAGAAGAGTTTTGGAAGAAAAGACATGAAGAACCACAAAAAAATGAGACTAGTTATGTATGCTCGAAATAATCAAAGTTAGTGGTATGTTGATAGTGGGTTTTCTAGACACATGACTAAAGATCAAAAGAAATGTATGACTCTAAATGAAGAAAAATGAGGAAATGTGAATTTTTGAGATAATGGATCTGCAAAAATAATTGGAAGAGGTGTCGCAGGCCTTGAAAAAGGTAGGTCCAAAACAAAAATGTTTCGCTCATTTAAGGACTCAAACATAATCTTTTAAGTGTCAACCAGATGTGCGATCAAGGTTATGATCTCATCTTTTGTGCTAAAGATTGTGAAATAAGAAAGAATAATTTAGGAATATTCGTGAGAAGAGTGATAGGACTCCATCAAATGTATATATTCTTGATGAAATTCAAGGAGAAAAAATCTACATTGGATAGAGAAATGAGAGTTAGTTATGGCATAAAAAGCTAGGAAACTTGAGAATTGATAGTTTGGTAAGAATCAACAGAACACAAGCAGAATGAGATATCTGCAAACTCTTGAAACCAACAAGTGCCATCTATGAATCTTGCCAATATGGAAAATAGAGAAGAGTGTGATTTCACCATGAATGGTTGGTGTTCAAGTAAAAGGAGTGTTTAATATCAATACCACTAGAACTTGTTCACACAAATCTATGTAGAACAATAAGAACACCAACCATGCAAGGTTAAAGGTACTTTATTATGTTTATTGATGATTATACTAGAATGTTTTGTGTTGCATTTATTATACTTTAAAATCATTCAAAGGCTTAGTTAAAATGAAAAAAATATAAGAATCAAATGTTTAAACTCATATAAAGGAGGTGAATTTACCTCAACTGATTTTGATGAATTTTCTGAGAAATATGGAATTAATAGATAAATTCCAGTTGCAAGAAATCCATAACATAATGAAGTGGTAGAAAGAGAGAAAATGTAAGTGCAAGAAACAATAAGAAAAATGTTGTTATAGGTTAAACTACTAGATACGTTTTGGAGAGAAGCAGTTTTTGTAGTAGTCTACATCATTAATAGAGTGAAACTCTGAGTTAATAGCGATCAGACACCATACAAGCTATGGAAAAGACATAAAACTTTAGTTGAGTATTTTATATTTTTGGAAGCAAGCGTTACATGAAGATAAATGATGATAATTTGGAAAATTTTGATTCTAGAGTAGATGAGGGAATTTTCCTTGGATACTTAACAAGACACAAACGTTACAAATGCTACAATAAAAGATTATTGAAAGTTGTGGAGTGTATTGGCATAATGATAGATGATTCTTAGAAATATAAAGAAGAAGAGAAAACAAAATAGAATTCATAAGATACCATATACGTGAACCAAGAAGGGCCTACAACAAAGTAAGAATAAGAAAAAGAAGGAAAATATCTACCAAATACAACTATTAAATTTGTGCAAAAACATCACCCAAAGGAGAATGACCAATTCACTGGGAAAAGTCAAATTTTCCTTTCTATTCAAAATAGAGCCAAGGGACTTTGCACAAGCTAGTAAGGACTAGAATTGTGTGAATGTTATGGGAGAAGAATTGAATCAATTTGAAAAAAATGGAATGTGGGAAATTGTGCCATGACCAACAGATAAATATGTGATTAGGTCTAGGTGGGTATTCAAAAAAAACATGAATGAAGGATGACAAATTATCAGAAATAAGGATAGAATTGTTTGTAAGGGATATGCACAAATTGAAGGATTGACTTCAAAGAAACTTTTTCTCTAGTTATGAGATTAGAATCAATGCAAATATTTTTAGCATGTGTGTGCTCAAAATGATTAAAAGTTTATCATATGGATTTTAATTCAACCTTTCTAAATGAATGTTTGAAAGAAGTATACATTGAACAACTAAAACGTTTGACTTGTATAAAAATAAACATTATGTGTGCAAACTGAACAAAGATCTTTATGGGTTAAAACAAGCTCTAAGAGCTTGGTATGCCAAGTTAGGACCATTATATTCAATAGAAAGGCTTCAAAAGAAGGGTTACTGACAATAATATCTACATCTAGATGGAAAAGGATGGATTATTAATTACACTTGTATATGTGGATGATCTCATTTTTGGAATCAATAATTATGATATGAGTCATGGATTTGCTCAAGAAATGTCAAAGGAATTTGAAATTTCAATTATTGGAGAATTATCCTTCTTCCTTGGACTATAGGTTTCTCAAATCGATGAAGGAATATTCAATACCCAAACCGAATACCTCAAGGAGATGCTCAATCATTTTGGAATGGAAGAATGTGCACCAGTTAGTACCCCCATGATTACCAGATGCAAGTTATGTAAGGATGATGAATCTCCTAAAGTAAATCCAACTCTTTATAGGTCTATGATTGAGGGTCTACTATACCTAAAAACTTCAAGACTAGATATTATACAAGAAGAATGGTTACAAGATTTCGATCAACACCAAAGGAATCACATATGCAAGTAGTAAAGAGGATATTTTGACACTTAAAGGGCATATTCGAATCTTGGCTTTGGTATCATAAGAGTATAAATTTCACATTAAAATTTTACATATATGTTGATTAGGTAGGTAGCGTTGATGACAGAAAAAACACCATTCGGAGTGCATTTTTACTAGTAAATTGTATTATGTCTTGGTCAAGCAGAAAGAAATCACCAATTTATTTTTCTATATTTGAAGCCAAATATATAACAACAAAATGTTACACCCAAGTTCTCTAGATGAAACAAAATTTTCATGAAATCAAAGTGGAATATGATCATCCAATTGTCATTTTTTGTGACAAGACTAGTGCAGTTAATATCTGAAGAAATCTTGTCATGCACTAAAAAAGCACATTCCAATCAAGTATCATTTCCTTAGAGAGAAAGTTTTTGAGAAAAATGTCAAGATGGAATATATTGGAACCAAAGAACATATTGTTGACATCTTTACCAAACCTATTCTTAGACAAACCTTTGAATATCTTAGGTAAAATTTGGGAGTGATCACTTTGTTATTTCGGCAAAAAAATCCCAAACTCAGGGGTGCACCCTTTACTATTGATTTCAAAAGGGAAGAAAATGTAGACATGGAGAGAAGCTAACAAGAAGTATAGAGAGAATACAAAAAAATGGAGAAGATAAAAAGAAGTATGGAGAGAATATAGACATGGGGAGCAGTTGTTGGAAGAAACAAATATCAAAGTATGTCCATCAATAACAAAGGGGGAGATTTTTTAAAATGGTTGTCATTGATGTCAAATGAAAGATAATGATACATAGCCAAATAGCATATTATGATACGTTTCTAACAATATATCTCACTCCCTCTAATTCCATAGGAATGAGGAGATATGATATATTTATTAATATGACCCGACCAAAGTACAAACATGCTCCATTTGGATACCCTATATTTTTAAAGGAATTTTTACTCCAATTACCTAGCTCAAATGGGAGCGTATTATATATGGTTGAAAAAATTATTTTGATTCTTTTCCAAGGATATATGGTGTGCCTTCCAACTGCTCATGGTTGACGATAAATGGCTTTTTGAATATTCATTATACATTCTGCCAGTGGACAAGTCAACCCTACCCTAGACCACAAATGCACTATAAATAAGTGTGAGAAGGAGCATTTATAGCCACTGATCAAGAATTAGGATATGCTTTTACGAGAGCTAAGGAGAATACATAAGGCTCATACCTCACGAACTAGTAAGAAGTGAAGTAAAACTGAGTCAATGAATCTTTTTTTGTAATGGTTTTTGGAATAAATCTTGGGAAGGCTTTATGTTATGTTTAAGGCCTGTTGGGGTTAAGTTTAGTTGTTAAGGAGTCCAGATTTAGGTTCTTTTGAGGAGTTCGAGAACTACTATTAAGGAGGTTGAGTTTGAGGGCTATTGGATTTGTTCTAATTTGAGACCAAGTTTTTGTCCCGGTTCAAGAAATTCTAGTCCTAGCTAGAGACTGATTTGTAGTCCTTATGGAGACCGAATTCTAGTCTAAGTTAGGTACAAGCTGCCAGGAGGGAAAAACCTCTTTTGAACAAGTTATAAGCCTAAATATCGTCTCTTGAACAAAAAAATTGTAATTCAGTTCTTGCTAAGTATTGCTCTCCTCATCGTCTTAACATGTTGGAGCCTGCTATTTTTGTAAGTTGGTGCTTATAGAGGATTAGGGTCCTCACAACTGGTTGTAATCAATTGAATATTGTTTGAAAAGAATTTATTATTCAAGTCTAGATTCTTAATTTAATTCCTTTATTCAAGTTTTTTTTTTTATGATTGATTATGTGATGAAATCTTATTTTTAATATTATTAAAGTGAAGAAGTTTAAAACTGAGTGATATTGATTCACCCCCCTCTCAGTATCACTGTGTATTTCCAACACCCATAGAGGAGTTTTTCTTTCTTTTAATTTCATTGAGGACATATGCATTATTTCGAGACTTGATTTCTTTTTTTACTAATCTTCTTAAACCTGCTTTTTGTATTCCACATACTTTGGAATTGAATGTTAGATCATACCCTTGATCAACCATTTGACCTACATTGAGTAGTTGTGCATCAATCCATCAACAAGAAAAACATTTGAAATTTTTTTCTTCCACTATTGAGACTGATTCTACCCTTTCCAATAAACCTTCTTATGTCATTACTTCCAAGGATGGAATTACCTTCTTGTCATATGATTTGAGCATCCAATTTCTATAGAAAATTGTCCTTCTTTTCCTTCAACACATAGAGCTAGATTACATTCTTCACACTGCTCTTGCTTTATTCTCCATATCTTCATACTTTGATAATTGATGATGATGTGTTCTTTTGTTATTTAATCTTGAGGCCTTAATATATTTCTTATGCAATCATGAGCTTTGTGTCCAAAATTACTTGAAATATTTAATGTGATCCAATAAGAGAGCAAATGAATTGAGGTTCCTAATTTCCATTATTGTAGAAATTTTTGAATTTCATATGGCTACTCACTGAGGTCTGAAAAGGGAATTTTTCTACTTACTGATCAACAATAGTTTGCTTTGTAGCCAAAGTTAAGAAAAAAAAAAACAATATCCTTTAAATAAATTTGAGTGCCTTGATGTGAGTCACCCTCTTGGAGGAATTGATCATTTTGAAGGAATTGGCTTGCTTTGGATGATTTTTTCAGGAATTTTAGACTTTTTTTGCTTTCTTACTCCATCACTACTTGTGGGGTTGATGTGATTTAGCTTTAATTGATCCTAATTTTCTTTCATACTATTTGTGTGGTTGGTTTGATTAATATCATGCTAATCTTTGGTTATGTTTCTCTCTCTGTTTAATTAATTATTGGTTCCTTTAAACACGTTGACATAGCTCTAATGCTCCTTTGTATTTGATGTGTTTACATTTTTTTCTCCCATGACAACTTCATGATAATTGTTTTATCTCTTAATAAAAGGGCATCTCTAGTTGTTGAGTGTATTATCCAAGATCTCGAAACCTCTTCCAAACCTCAATTGATCATTTTCATTTTCAAAATCATTTTAAAGGAAATAATCTTAGCTTCTACTTTTGACAACATCCTTGCTTTTGTTCTAGCTAGATTTTCACCACTTCTTTCACTCTCTTAGCTTGTTGTAATTTAGTTATGGGATGACAACCATTTTCTTTGTTTCATCATGATATTTAAATTCATATTGATGCAAAATATCCTTCTAAGTTTTGTTTATTATTTTGAGTCTCTTTATCTCTTCTAAGGAAGTAGAGATCTTACCTTGAAAATATTTCTTACGTTGAATTTTATTCTCTGTAATTGTATTCTCTTCCTCGTTATATTTATTTTTTTGTTCAAAATTTTGAGCATTCATTATTACAAAATCACGTTCATCATCATTTCTGCCATATCTTCTATATCAACATCTAGAAGTAAAATTCCCTTCATTACCACAACTGAAACAAAGTGGAAGATTATATTTTCCTTTGCTAGTTCCTTTTGAGATAGATCGTAATATACCTAATTTCTCTTTCTCATTTCGCAAGGCCATGAGTAGGAATTATTCTTGATCATCATCAAATGCATCTTCATCACTATCTTTTGATGAGTTGTTATGTTCCTTGGAATAAAAACTTTTCTTCCTGAGAAATCTTCCCTTTTTATGAAAAAATCCTCTATTTCTATGTTCTTTTTCATCATCACCATCTTCCAATTTCCATATGGAAATTTTGAAGTATAATGACCTATTCTACCGCACTCAAAACATTTGAATGGTAAATTAACTTTATATTTTCCAGACTCTCTTTTCATCTTTCTCATGAATTAAGCTTCTTCTTCATCTATTTTGGGTTGAAGTAATCATGGTCCATGTGTCCTTTTTTTTCTTTGTTTAATGCTTTTAAGGCTACATCCTTTAGTTTTGAGTTCTCTTTTCATAATCTTGTCTCATATGCAATGAGTATTCCATGTACTTCATCCATATTTAAGTTTTCAAGATATTTCATTTCTTAAATAACTAAAACCTTTGGATTAAACCTCAATGGAAGAGATCTCAAGACTTTTCGAACAACTGTCAATCCTTCAATATTTTCACCCAATCCTTTAATAGTGTTCATAACTTTATCTACCCGAAGTAAAAAGATATGCATTGTCTTCTTCTTCATTCATATATAAACTTCCAAATTTTATTGTATGAGTTTGAATTTTAAACCTTTTTATATTATCATATCCTTCACAGATGCTTTGAAGCTTGTCCCAAACTTCTCTAAGAGAGTCACAATGCATTACCTTGAAAAAAAATATTTTATCGAGACCATTAAATATCGAATTCATTTCTTTCAAATTATTTACATATGCCTTCATCTCATCTGCATTTGTTGGATGAATTTTTGGAAATTTATAACCTTCTATCATTGAATTCTAAACATAAGCACCAAGAGACATTATATGCTTTGTCATTCTCATGTTTCAAAAAGAATAATATGATCCATCAAATAATGGAACTTTGATTGTGTAAGATCCATCTTGACTAGCCATGGTCCCTTTGAGATCTACCTTCTTGTGGTTAGACTTCTTCCAAAAGAACCCACTCTTATAGTAATTGTTGGAATTCACAATTATATTGAGAGAGGGTTGAATTAGTATAATGAAAATTCTTACTTATTTGAATCTAATTAAACATCATAAAACATCAATTCATAAATTAAATATGAGCATTGGATCTCTTCGAATGGAGTGAGAATATTCTCATTTGTTCCTAATTGAAAAAATAATTAGAGATAGTTGCCTTTTTCAGCTTCGAGGGAGAATTCTATGAGTAGACTTGCGGAGTTGCCATGGGCTCTCCCCTATCCCTTATCGTCGCTAATCTCTTCATGGAGGATTTTGAGTCTAAAGCTTTTGCCTCCTCTCGTCTCTTACCGAAGCTTTGGAAAATATTCATTGATGACACTGGTGTTGTCTGGTCTCATGGTCCCGATGAGCTGGATCGTTTCTTAAGTCATCTCAATAACCAATCCGCCGCCATTAAATTCACGATGGAAAAAGAAGATAATGGTTGCCTTCCGTTCTTGGATGTTCTCATCTCTAAGAAGGTGGATGGTTCCTTTTCTCATCAGGTGTTTAGAAAGAAGACGCATACTGAGCAATACCTGCATGCTTCTTCCCATCATTTCGCCGCTCAGAAGTTAGGGGTTCTACGCACGCTTGCCACCCGTGCTGTGAGGATTTCTGATAATGAGAGCTTGGAAACGGAGAAGGCTCATCTCCTAGATGTCTTTGTGAAGAATGGTTACAGTAGACACCTGGGTCAAAAAGCCTTTCTCAAGGCCAAGAAGGAGCCTTCAATCTAAAGAGATCCTAAAGATCGTGTCATGGGTGTGAATCTTCCTTACATCCAAGGGACCACTGATAGGATTGCGAGGATTCTGAGGAAATACGATGTGCCCGCAACTTTTAGACCTCTCAATACTATCCGTGGATCCCTCAGGTATGTAAAAGATCCTATTGACCCTAAAGACATGAAGGGCGTCTATGTCATTCCTTGTTCCTGTGGGACACCATATATTGGTGAAATGGGTCGCTCTATCAATCAAAGGATTAGCGAGCATTCGGCTGACTTAAGGCATGGTAAGATCAAGTCCTCATCCCTGGCTTAACATGCCAAGAAGACTATGCATCATGTCTGTATTGAAGAGGCTCAAGTCATTGCCAAAGTTGCGCAGTTTCACCATCACAAATTTAGAGAGGCCCTGGAGATTGAGAAAAGGCCGAATAATCTTAATAGGGATGATGGCTAGAAGATCAGCAGTTGCTGGGTCCCAGCCCTGTCTTCCTAGCCTCCTCTGTCCCTCAATTATTAGGTCTTACTATTTCTTTTTCCCTCTCCTTAGAAGTTGTTTTCTGTGGTTGGTCCTATTTCCCTTGGTTTATTTTAATATAATTTTAGCCTTTAAACTGATTTGTTTATTCAACTTTAATCTTAGCATCCTAAGAGTTTATTGGAATTAGTATAAGCTAATCCCTTCCATTATCTTAATTACCTATTATTATTCGTTATTAATAAGATATTCGATAATTAATTTTGAACCATTAAATGTTTGGACCCGATTTCAATTATATTTTTAATTGTTATAGTTAAACTTAAATATTATAATTATATTCAAGGAATAATTTAATAAATTAATTATGTTTTCATGATTTCAATTATACATATATGTATATATTTAATTACTACTAAACCTTTAGAATTGGAATGATAATTGAAAATAATTATTAAATAAATAATACACCAATATGATTAGCTTATAACATACTATTAAAACAATTAATAAATCATTATGATATAGTCTAAATATATTATCCTTTTGAGCTAAACTCTAAAGATTATTTTAATTCATCCTAATGATCCTGATATTATATCTATAATTTATATATAAAAATATATATTGATTAATTAACAATTATAAATTACCAACCTTTATAACAATTCAATTATAATTTTCTGAAATATATATTTAGTTCTTAATAATAATTTGAATATTTTTAAATTTAACAACCTAATAGTATATGGAATTGGTTTATTTTTTTTTTGTAAGCTTTGGTAGGACTCTCCTATTTTCATGTCTATTACATACCCCACTACGGGGGAAGGGTAGTCCAAGATTTGAACCCAAGACTTCCGGTTCGGTGAGACTTCATTTCCATGGCCACTGCCACTTGAGCTACCCCATACGGACTATGGAATTGGTTTATTTTAATCACTTCTTTTTATCTTAATTACCCAATATTATGTATATTCGATATAAAAAATTTCAACCATTAATATAATTAACTAATCCATGGTATTAATTTACTTAAATATCATTATTGGAATAATAATAATTATAAAATAAAATAAATTATTATATTAGTTTTATGAATTTAAATTGATTAATGTACTTTCTAACGATCCATTAGGATCGAAAGGATGATAAAAAATAAATAAATATTAAATAAACCAATATGGGAAGTTATATAATATATATATATATATATATATATATATATATATATATATATATATATATATATATATATATATAGTATACTATATATATATATATAGAGATATTATATATGATATATTGATTTATTAATAAACAATTATATTTAGTTAAATATATAAATGATTTACTAACTTGTAGGAGTCATTTTCTTATATAAATTTACCTAATTTAACTATTTTCCAGGAATAATCATAATTAAAAATTTAATAATTATCTGGCTGGGGTCATAAGGTCCCAATTAGCCGTTATCAATCTAGCTGTTGGAGTCTCTGCCCATACTATTTAACTAGCTAAGTTGGATCGGTTCTTCAACTTGTCCTGATGATGAATCACACTGGTTGGTTCAAACGCGTTGACAAAAGATTATTTATGTGATTTCACCGGATATTCTCTAAACAATGTTATGGATCACAGAAGTCTAAATTCCTTGAGAACAATATTGTTAAATCAATGACCACCTCAAGGAGAAACGCCCAAATAGATCTGACAGAAAAAGCAGAACACGAACTAGTAGATCTTACCACAATGGAAGTCGATGCAGCCAAGGATGAGTTGAGCGCAGAGGAAGTAGTTCTGAAAAAACTTTTGAGGCACCTTGATGAAATATTCATTCGAAAGGATCAAAAGAAGAAATTGTACAAAGAAACCTTCCAGCAATATATGGCTACCCAAGGCTAGAGACAAGGAGACATTGCAGAGCATCTCAGCATGTAACAAGAGACTTCCTAGGAACATCAAAACCAAAGTCAAGGAGGGAAGAAGAGAGATCTTGGTAAACATGGGAAGGGTGGTACCGCTATCAATGATATTCCAACAACTCAATAAAGTTACCCAATGATAGTGATCTCACGAAACATAAGGGGCCTTAACAACCGAGGTAAACAAAGGTACCTACAAGATCAATTGAAAAAGGAAAAGCCTCAAATAGTACTCCTATAGGAAATAAAGGTAACAGGATAAAAAATAGAGGAAATACTCAAGAAAATGAAACCATGATACAAAGAAGTAGCATTAAATGCAAAAGGAAGTGCATATGGAATCACTATATTACGGAATTCCGCAGAGGTAATGGTGGATTACTGGATAGGAATGTCAAGAATTTTCACTGGAATATTTTGCAACATAGGGACTAAAGATTGGATCATCATCTCAGAAATATATGGGCCTCACATTCCTAGAGAGAAAGAAATATTTATTCAGAGTATTAGGAAACTAAGTCAAATGTGTACAGAAAAACTATGGTTAATAGGAGGGGACTTCAATCTGATAACTTAATTGGCAAAAATAAAAGGCGGGATTGTTGGGTGCAGGAATTGTGGTTAGGCAGACTCCTCAACACTTAATTGTCAACCCGGGGGTTTCATAAACTTAGAGACGAAGCACAGGAAATGCTATAAATGATATGAACCTTTCCTAACCCTATTCCTACTTCCTTAATTGCAATCTTGCATAATCGAAAAGAAAAGATCACCCGACAAGTGCTCGAATATGAAAGGAACTCTCAAACTTTTTCTAAGAAATCATGACTAATGGAAATGTAAATCTATCTATATCTTCATTATAGTTTTATGTTAGGTTAATAATTGGACCCTTGAAGATGTCTGACTTCTCTATAGATATTTGTCCCTGCACTAAGTTGTTATTCCTGTACTCCTGCAATATGCTTGCACTAGTACTAGTACAAAGTTTAGATGTTCGAAGTATATTTTACACCTATATTGAAGATTTATGTCCTCCTGCAGGGGCTCTAAGCCTTAAGACTATAGCACTCTGTTCCTGTATGAAGATATCGATTCCTATACCGGAATAGAGATTCCTGCACCAAGTTTTCAAATTCCTCTTATAAGAAAATAAAGAATGTGTTAACTTAGAGAAAGAGTTAGCAAAGGTGAACAAAACTTCCAAATAACTTCCTAAAACAAAAAGATGCTTCAACCAATCTCAATATTTAAAATAAGAATTAATTTTTCAAGTCAAAGCACACTTTTCTTCAATCAAGGAACTCCTTCATGTAACTAAAGAAATCATCTAATTGTGATAGAAAGCTTCAACCCTATAATAGTTATTCACACAAATCCAATATGCATTCATAACCTTCTTAGCTCAAAAGGATTCTCTTTAAAATAATTAAATATGAAGTTCTATCCTTCCCTGAAAAGTATGAAGTGCACGTACAGGTTAATGTGTTATAACAACATCCATTCTCTAATTACCAAAGCATATCTAGTTTAAGATATCAAGAACACTTCGGAATTATAATCACACACTTGCAGAAACACATCAAGGCTCATATGTCATACAAGAACAAAAGACTATCACTGTAATGAACCAAAGGAATCAATCTGCGAAACTGAAAATGCATGAGTGGAAGAATGCGTGCTTGCACGATCCAAGCAGAAATGATGCTAAGCTTTGAATAAAATAAATCACATAGGATAAAATCAAACTTAGTTAGGCATGCACACCATGGATCCGTCACATAGTGATTATAAATGAAATCAAACCTCCACTTTTTGGAAGAATGAAAACATCTATTTAATTCACACCTTACATTAAAAAAAATCAACACAACTTTAACAAAAAAGAAGAATATGAGGGAGAATGAGCTGGGTTGGCTAGGCCCTAGCCAACTAGCTCGTTTCCCTGTTTAGGAAACTTGGAAATGCAACTCTCAAAGATGCATCAACACAGAATTACAACACAAGATTTAAATAACATGGTGCAATCCCTTCCTATTAATAATTAGCAAATGTACATAATGAGTTCAAATCTAGCCCGGAACAAGGGTGATACCAACAAAATTAAAAAATACCAAAATTACAGTATCCTTATTATAGCTATCGCTCGCTACCATTTTCTATCGGAATCCTAGATTATATCCATCCTTTTAGGCCTGCAGACATAACCAAATTACATCCAGCATTACAATCTGATCCTTTTGACTATAACAAAATAACAACAATAGTACATACTAAGCCTTTCGGCTATAACAAAACACTAATCTTGAGCATTCAGTTAGCAACCTAATCTCCATCATATCCCTGACTTATCTCCACTCCGAGCCCAACTCGAGATGACTGATCTGGAACAAGGTGTCTGCGTTAGGTAGTGAGCTATCACAGTAGTTTAGGATTCACCAGCGGTGCAGGAATCCTACATGCCCTCGACCATGCTAATGAAATGATCAATATGTTGCTTATCAAATACTTTAGGAAAGGAAATATTAGTTGCAAAGCATATTAAAGGTATAAAATATATAAAAACAATTAATTAAGCACATATGTAATCTTTAAATATGGAATATAAAGCTAATGTAGGAAAAGACATGATTCTTGGAATAGTGCAGGAATAAGGAGGTTGCAAGGTTAAAACAAAGGTCTAAGGTTATAATTTTGAAGTGGAAAAGGGGTTAAAAATGAAGCAATTTAGCCTACCAATAGGGATAAGAAAAGAAGAATTAGAAATGGAGCATTTCAGGGACATGCAAGAGGAGCTGAAACTAGTAGATATCCCTACCATCAATGGAACTCATACCCGGAACAACCATGGAGGAGGAACCCGCCAAATAGCATCCAGGTTGGATCAGTTCTTCGCAACAAAAGATCTGATAGGTAGGGATGTATACTATGAAGCATCAATCCTCCCATGCATGGGATCTGAACACTAGCCAATTAGGTTGGAGGTAGACATGAAACAAGGGAAGAACAAGAGGTGATTCTGGTTCGAACCCTTCTGCCTATGGGACCCTTCCTTCCTAGATAAAATGAAGGAATGGTGTATATTGAGCGTAGAATAGGGGAGGAATAAAATGCATACATTCCAGCTACGCTTGAAAGAACTCAAGGTAAAGATAAAGAAATGTAACAAAGAAGAATTTGGCAACATCCAACACGATCAGGAATTGCTCTAGGCTAGGATGCAACAAGTTCAACTATAGATGATAACAAATGGCTGCTCGGGACCCCTAGTTGATCAGATGCTCAGAATTATGCTCAAAAATAGAAGTGCCGGAATTTTATTAAACACAAAAACAGATCGAATATCTTGTCATTCTAATTCCAATGGTGTAAACGACACTCAAATCCGAGCTCATATGCAGAAGTTAGAGCAAGTCAAAGTTCAAGTTTGACTTTTCCAGGTGGCAGGAGAAGATGACATGGCAAAGGTCTTAGTGAATTGGGAAACACCAAGTGGTAGGTTGCCGTTAGGTCCCGCATATCGCATATCGAAGCAAAAGGAAGAAGTGGCTTATGGAATTGGCCCCCAACATTATGGATTTGCAATTGTGAAATCGCATATTGCATATCAGAGGTGGACAAGTGATTATGAATCGGCCCCCAACAGAGCTTAGTTGTGTTGCGATATATCGCATATCACAATCGCAAAAGGGGATGGTGTCTACAAAGCGACCTTAGCTGTAACCGTTGATTGCAATTTGCGATAGGGCACTGATGCGATATTTTTATATGTTGAGTTTTATAATCCTAACAAGTCCGTCTTATTGCAAAACGCTTGCACACTGATGGTTTTGCCAATTGTGATTGTGATTTCCGATGGAGCCTGTTGGAATCATCACCTAAACTGCCGGACCTAACCACCATGTGACCACTCAGCCTTAACTGCGAAATAGGCGGGGAAGTTGGCGGGACCACCAATTTCGGCGGAACTGCCAGAATTAGCTCTGGATAATGAATTTAACTAGTAGTTAGCCAGATTTAGAGGAACCAATTGTGGGAGAACTGGGAGAGATCATAAATTGTTTAGTTCTTATCCAAATTAGGTGCAAAAAGAGTCAATTCTAGTAGTTTTGGCAATTCTGAACTCATTGAGATAGGTTTCAGAGGCATTTTAGCATTGTTAACACATTTCTGTTTTAATTTTGAGCTAATAGAGAGGCTCAAGCATTAGAAGCTGGACCAAGGGGATGTAGCCCAGGAGGGGTGAACTCCTCATAAAATATTTGTGTTGTGTGTTGTATTTTGATGTTCTTTGTTGTTATTTTACTGATGTTCAATGTATGTTTTATGTTAAATTGTTTATAACATTTACGTAAGAAACTATCATGGGAATCAAGTAATTAAGAAAAAATGGTGACTCCTTAAGCACTTGATAAGAAAATGATAAGCATATTGGGTTTTATTATGAATGGGTAATTAACACAGCATTATTAATCTGCTCCATTTCATATCAAGTTGGTATTAGAGCATTGGTTTTTTCTTACTAGATTTGCTTGTGCAAATAAGGAGTATTGTTTGGTAGTTTTGTGTCATGCTAACAGGGTTAAAACTCAAAAGAGGAGAAGGGAAGCTGGTTGAAAGGCTTGTAGTTGGCTCAAGTGGAAGAAGAGAAAGGTTTCCAAAGTCTTCTACACCAGTTCATTCTCAAGTTGCAGAAGTTGCAGTTGAGTCTTCAAAGACCATGTCTCATGAAGGAGAACCTACCATAACTGATGATGAAAGAGCATTCAGAAAGGATTTTTTCGATATGACTGAGATGGTTAAGGTCCTCTATGAAGAGAGGAATAGCAGATTGCAAGGAGAAAGTTCCAAACCTCCTAAAGGAGAAGACTCTTCAAGAGTAGTTAATGGAAAAGGAGGCAATGGTAATGCAGACAAACCTCCACCCTCTCCACCATCTTCTTCATTTTCTTCTTCACAAGCATCTTCACACTCTTCTACTAATACAACCCTTACTCATACTCATCATCATTCTTCAAAAGGAACTAGTAAATCACCTTTTCTAAAACTTGATGTTAAATTCTAGTTTCCCATGTATAATGGTGAAGTGAATGCAGAGAAGCTTGATAATTGAATTCATCAGTTGGAGGTCTATTGCAGGAGTCAGAACCTTCATGAGGATGATATCAAAATTCTGTTGCCTTCATTGAGAATCGAGGGTGAAGCACTCATTTGGTGGAAAGAAAGGACTCAAGACGAGATCAAAAAACATGGTAAGATCTCTATTACTTGTTTAATTTCATTCCTGCTATAAAAATACAATTCTACCCTTTAGCTCATATGAAAAAAGCTATCATGAATTGGAGAAATTTCAGAGAGTTAAAAGGTCAAAATGTGCAAGAGTATACTCAAAATTTTAGGAGAAGAGCTCTTAGGCTAGGAGTAGACTTGCAGTCACAAGATACTTTGCTGAAATATATAGGAGGTTTGCATAGCTATATTCAACACACCATTCTTATGTTTAATCCCACAAATCTTGATGAGGTATATGTTGAAGCTACACACCTCAAAGAAAGAGGGAAAAATGTCAAAGAATAAGGTAATAAGAAGCCATTCCAGAGTGGTGAAAAAGGAAAAAAATCTAAAGGAAAGCAGAAGAAAAATGCTTATGTTAAGAAAGAAGGGGAGAAACCCATGTGCAAGAATTGTTCCAAAGAGGGCCATGATGAAGCGCATTGCTAGAAGCTTCATCCTGAATTAAGGCTGAAGAAATTTAACAATAAAGGGAGACATAAGACAAATGGTGTTGTACAACAAGACTTGGGTTCCGACTTAGATGATGAAACAAATATTGTAGCCACAGTCACTAAAGGGAAAATCATGGCAAAAGAAAGCAAAGAGGAAGTCGTGGCAAGCACCAGCACAGAAAATAAATCCAACAGTGCTTCAAATGAAGAAAACGGAATTGAGATTTTCCATATCAGAGTTATTTATAAACACACCAAGATTTATATGTTGCTTGACAGTGGATCCCAAGAAAATTTAATTTCTACAGACTTGGTCAAGAAGTTGAATCTAGAAACTGTGCCTCATCATAAACAATATTCGTTGGGTTGGATAACCAAGGATGCAAATCTTTAGGTCACAAGGAAATGCATTTTCAGGTTTGCTATTACTACCAATTTCATTGATGAAGTCAAATTAGATGTAGTGTCGCTGGACATTTTTGGAATTGTGTTGGGAAGCCCGTATCTGTATCACCGGAAAGTCGTTTTCCATAAATTTGAGAACAAATATCATTTTTTTCAAAGATGGAGTGGAGTATATTGTGAGAGCCCATCATATAAAGCTTAATTTGTCTTTAGCAAGCAGAGGTCAAATGAAGCGACTGGTCATTTCTAGCAAGAATCTCGTACTCCTTATGATCAAGCAGAATAATGACATGAAGCATTAATCCTTTGCAAGTTGTGACGTGGAGCTAAAAGTTGAATTGGTTGATGTGGTAAATCAATATGGAGATGTGTTTCAAGAACCAAAGGGATTGCCACCAAAAAGAGGAATTTAGCACGAAATTTAGCTACAGTAATATTTTCCACTCCCAAATATCAATATATGTCAATTTTGGAATGTTTAGAAATTAAGAAACAAGTCCAGGAATTGTTAGATAAAGGTGTAATTCGTCCCTCTACTTCGCCATGTGGTTGACCAATTGTTTTGGTACCCAAGAAAGATGGAACCTGGCGCATGTGTGTAGATTATCGAGCTTTGAATAAAATTACCATAAAGAATCGATACCCACTGCCCAGAATAGATGAAATTTACATTAGTTGAATAATGAAAAATATTTAACTAAATTAGACTTGAGAAGTGGATATCATCAAGTTAGAATAGCTGAGGAGGATATTTGGAAGACTGCTTTTAAAACCAAATAGGGATTGTTTGATTGGCTGGTTATGCCTTGTTAGAAAATTATATATTGCAGAGCAATGGAACACATAAAATATTACATAAATATAAACATATAAAATGCATAAAACAAGAGAGACACAAATATACAGGGTTCACCTAACTTGGGCTACATCCATGGAGAAACAACCAATCCTTCCTTTTATATTATCCAACAAAATGAAGAGATATAACCTACAACAAATCCGTTGTAATTTCCTCTTTGCTCTCACACAATCTCCTCTCCCTTTCTCGCTCAAAATACAGATCTACATAGCCACAATAAAATTCCCTCACATATAGTGAGGGGTTTCCTTCTAGGAAAAAAAATCCTAAATTAAACATAACTTCTACCATCAGATTTCCGCCTAATGAATGACCCACATTGACTATGAAATTACAACATTTTACAAGGCAATTTTGCATCTATTTTTAGCTTCGGGGGTGTTGCCCCTGATACCCCACGAAGGGGGGGGGGGGGGGGGGGGGGGGTGTGGTGCTCTAAAATCGTTGTTGCCCCCGCTCGACCCCCTTGGTGGCATGCATAAACGGGCGGTGTTGCTGCCATATTACGAAATGGAGTCTAATGCGATGATACCTTTGAATAAAGAAAATAATTAGGCTCCACACCCAAAAATCTCCCAGTTGGAGACTAATTATAGCAACTCCACCGCTGCTTCATCTTCTAGACAATGCCTCCACTTTGGACCTAGTTGTTTCTCATCTTCATCATCATACTTGAAGAACAATTGAAACCGAGCAGAATCTCAGTTTCTCCTTGGTTACAACTTTTTTTAACATATCTACAGGATTCTCGCTAGTGTGTATCTTTTCTAGCTTCAATTGTCTATCTTCCAACACTGATCGTATGAAATGGTACTTGAGTTGTATATGTTTAGTCTTGAAATGAAAATCAAAGTTCTTTGCAAGATGTATGGCACTTTGGTTTTCACTGTATAACCTACCCAACTCCTGCTTCTTACCCAATTCATCTAAAAACCTTTGTAACCAAATCATTTCTTCGCTAGCCTCTATAGCAGCAACATACTCTGCTTCCATCGTTGAGAGTGCAACAACACTTTGCAATTTTGAAACTCAATTGACAGTTGTTCCACCTGCAGTAAACACATACCTTGTGGTGCTCCTCCTGTTATCTCTATAACCCTCCATATCTACATCAACATATCCCTATAGAGAAATTTTTGAACCACCAAAGCATAATACTTGATTTGTGGTACCTCTCAGATACTTGAGAATCCACTTCACCACCATCCAATGTTCTTTTCCTGGATTGTTCATGTACTTGCTTACAACTCCCACTGCATGTGCAATATCGGGCCTTGTGCAAACCATTGCATACATTAGGCTTCCAACTGCTGATGCATATGGAACTTTAGACATATAAGCCATTTCTTCTTGAGTCTTGGGACACGCTTCCTTAGTGTTAAATGGCTAGCCAAAGGTATACTAATTGGTTTTGCATTCTGCATATTAAATCTTTTCAACATCTTTTTCATGTACTCACTCTGAGACAATGTTATTTTTCTATTTTTCCTGTCTCTAGTTATTCTCATACCAAGGATTTGTTTTGCAGCACCCAAATCCTTCATTGCAAATGATTTTTCCAATTTTATTTTGAGCACATTTATTTCCTGCATGGTAGAACCTACAAAAAGCATGTCATCTACATAGAATAACAATATAATATAGTTGTCATCATTTTGTCTTTTGAGATAAACGCAATGATTAGAGTGACATCTAGTATAACCTTGTTCAGACATAAACCTATCAAATTTTAGATACCATTGCCTTAGAGCCTGTTTTAAGCAATACAAGCTCTTCTTCAACCTACACACTAGTTTATCCTTCCCTTCTACCTCATATCCTCTTGTTGATGCATATATATCTCTTCCTCCAAACCCCCATGGAGAAAGGTTGTCTTTACATCTAATTGTTCAATATGCAAATTTTAAGCTGCTACTAGACTTAAAATAGTTTTAATTGAAGTCATTTTAAAAATAGGAGAAAATATCTCATCAAAGTCTATACCTTTTTTCTGTGCAAACCCCTTCATGACAAGTCTAGCTTTATACCTTTTTCTACCTCCATCTTCTTCCTTCAACCTGTAAACCCATTTATTCTGCAATGCTAATTTACCTGCAGGTAACCTGACTAAGTCCCAAGTCTAGTTATCTACTAAGGAGTCCATCTCTTCTTTCATGGCTTGCTCCCACTTCTTCCTGGTTTCTACCTGCATTAATTCTTCATAACATTCTAGTTCACCATAATTAATAAACAATACATAATATAATGAAGGAGAGTATCATTCAGATGGTCTACTTATCCTGTTAAATCTCCTAACACCACTTTCAGGGGTGCTTGTTTATGTTGTGGTTTTTGTCATTGTTATGGTTGTTGATCATTATGATTTTCAAGCACCTTCACATTTTTTGTGATCTCATCAAGCACTATGTATTCTATGTTTTCTTTTCTTGTTTCTTTGCATGTACCTTATCCTTATACAAAACCTTTTCGTTGAATATGACATCTTTGCTTGTAATGATTTTGAGTTTTTCATAATCATAAAAGTGACAACCAAAATCATTAACACCATATCTAATAAAGGTACATTTCTTTGATTTTTCCTCAAGCTTTGTTTTATTTTCTTTATTAATGTGGACAAAGGTTCATACCAAAAGTCTTTAAAAATGAGTAATTTACCTTTTTACAGGTCCATGCCTCCTCTGGATTACCACCATCCAAGGAACTTGAAGGCCCTCCGTTTATTAGATAAACAATAGTATCTACAGTAGCTACCCAAAATTGTAAAGGAAATCTTGCATGCAATCTCATGCACCTTGCACACTCCATGATTGTCTTGTTCATCCTTTTTGACACACCATTTTCTTGTGGTGTTCTTGGAACCATCTTCTTTCTGCGAATTCCATTCTCTGAATAGTACCTATCAAAATATTTGCTGCAATATTCACCTCCATTGTGATCTGAGACACTTCAACCTTTTTCCTGGCTCATTTTCAACCAAAGCTTTCCATTTTTTGAAAGTATCAAATACATCATATTTATTTCGAATACAATAAATCCAAGTTTTTATGGTTGCATCATCAATAAAATTAACATAGTAATGAGAGCCACCGAGAGATGATACTTGAGTAGTTTCCCATACATCTATATGCACAAGCTCTAATTTTTTGCTCTTTTTTCCTTTTCCAACTATGAGAAATCTGACTCTCTTCTATTTTCCATAAACACAGTTCTCACAAAATTCCAAATCAACATGCTTCAAACCTAGAAACACATTTCTTGAGTGAAGAATCTGCATCCCCTTCTCACTCATGTACCCAAGCCTATGATGCCACAATGTCATATCTTATCTTGTAGAGCTTAAAGAATTAAGAGAATTAGAAATACCATTGCATAAATACAATGTACCAACCTTTTTTCCTTTTTCTATTACCAGGGCTCATTTAGTGACCTTCCAGGTTTTATCTATAAAATTTGTTACACAACCTTCACCTCCCAAATGCCCTATTGAAATCATATTTTTCTTCAGATCTGGAACATGCCTTACCTCTTTCAATAGCAATTGATTTCCATTTTGTTGTTTTATGAAAATTGTTCCAATGATTTTACAAGGTTCATCATCACCCAATTGAACCTGTCCAAAATCTCCTTGAACATAATCATGAAAATGCTTCCTATTAGGTGTGGCATGGAATGAGGCCCCTGAATCTACCACCCAAGCATCAATAATACTTTATAATGAAATAATCAAAGCATCTTGCAACACATCACCTGTCACATTCACTTCATGATTGTTTTCTTGTTGCTTGCCTCCTTATTTTCCCTTCCGAGTCTTGCAGTCTTTCTTCAGGTGTCCTTTCTTCCCACATTTCCAGCACACTGTCCCTGATCTAGACTTGTATCTGAATTTCCTTGAATTACTGCGATATCCTAGGATCTTTCCTCTTTTCATTTTTCTTCCCCTAGTCTTTGCTATCAAAACATTACCTAATGTCTCACCGGAGCTTTTCCGTCGCATTTCCTTGCTAAGGATTGCACCGATAACATCATCAAACTTTAAAGTACTAGATCTAGAGGTAGAGTTACTAATGGTCATAACTAAACCATTCCAACTTTTTGGAACTGAGCACATAAATAACAGAGCCCTAACTTCATCATCAAAAGTTACCCCTACAGAACTTAACTGACTAGTAACTGTATTAAATTCATTTAAATCATTAGCAATAGATCCACCTTCTGACATCTTCATATTAAATAAACGCTTCATAATAAACACCTTATTTGAGGCCAAGGGTTTTTCATATAGTTTGGTCAATGCCGACATTAAACGCTCTTTTTCTTTTGTTGTTTCCTTTGAAATATTAAATGCTACCGATGCCGCTAGGCACAGTCGTATTGTTCCAAGTGCCTTTCTGTCAAGAATATCCCATTCTATGTCTGTCATACCCGTCGGCTTCTTTTTCTTTGTGCCCAATGGTAGGTACAGATCTTTCTGGTACAAGTAATCTTCCATCTGCATCTTCCATAGATGGTAGTTTTGGCTGTTAAATTTTTCGACCCTAGACCTACCATCTTCCGCCATTTCTCTCACTTGAACTAGGAACCCTTCTCTCCTGCAAGTTTATCAGCCAAATAGACCTTTGGATCTAACACAAGTTGCTATAAAATTATATTACAAAGCAATGGAATACATAAAATATTGGAGAAATATAAACACATAAAATGCATAAAACAAGAGAGACATAGATATATGTGGTTCACCCAATTTGGGCTACGTCCATGGAGAAACAGCTAGTCCTTCCTTTTATATTATCCAACAAAATGAAGAGATACAACCTACAATAGATCCATTGTAATTTCCTCTTCACTCTCACACAATATCCTCTCTCTTTCTTGCTCAGAATATACATCTACATAGCCACAATAAAATTTTGTCATATATAATGAGAGGTTGCCTTCTAGGGCAAAAAACCCTAAATTAAACATAACTTCTACCATCAAATTTCCACCTAATAAATGGCTCAGATTGACTATGAAATTACAACATTTTACAAGGCAATTTTACATCTATTTTTAGCTTTGGGGGTGCTACCCCCAATCCCTCGCCAGGGGGGGGAGGGCCTCTAAAGAATTGTCGTTGCCCCACCACTGGAGCCGCCTGGCAACATGCATAAATGGGCGGTGTTGCCGCCACATTACGAAATGGGGTCGAATGTGGTGATACCTCTGAATAAAGAAGATAATCAGGCTCCACACCCAACATGCCTTTAGGTCTTTGAAACGCTCCAGGTATATTTATCAGAGTTATGAATGATGTTTTAAGATCCTTTCTTGATGAGTTTGTAATTGTCTAGTTGGATGATATTTTGATATTTAACAAATCACGAGAAGATCATGTCAAGCATGTGAGGAAAGTGTTGGATGTGTTGAAAACAGGAAAATTATTTTTTAAGATGTCTAAATTTGAATTCGGGAAAACTTCCTTAGTGTATTTGGGCCACATAGTTGGAGAAGGTGAGCTGAAGATTTACCCCTCTAAATTTTCAGTCATTGTGAATTGGCCAATACTCAAATCAGTCATAGAACTAAGGAGTTTTCTAGGAGCAACGTAGTACTAGAGGAAGTTCATTGCCAATTTCTCTTCCATAGCATCTCCACTACATTCTTTGACCAGCGTGAAGGTTGTCTTCCAGTGGGGAGGAAAATAGCCAAAAGCATTCGATGCTTTAAAACAAAAGATTAGTTCAGCCCCGGTTTTAGCATTGTCAAATTTGAAACAACCATTTGAAATACAAACATATGCAAGTGACTACGCCATGGGTGCAGTTCTTTTATAGCATGGTAAGCCCATTTCATTTCATTCTGAGATTTTTAATGGTGTTTTTATTAACTATCCTACATATGATAAAGAGCTTTATGCATTGGTTCAAAGTGTGAAGAAATGGAAGCATTACTTAATGGGAAAAGAAACCATTATTCACACCAATCATTAACCTTTGCAATATCTGCAATCTCATACAAAATTGCAACAATCAAGGAACTTCATTGGATGGGATTCTTACAACAATTCCACTTGGTAATCAGGCACAAGAAGGGTATTTATAATAGAGTTGTTGATATGATTTCTAGACCGTTTGTTAATGTAGCCATTTTACTCAAGAATCATTTCGTTTTGCCTGAGAGTTATGTTGAACGATATGCACATGATGCTGACTTTCAAGAGGTATATTCAAACTTGAGTCAAGGCCACCAAGTGGAGGCATTAGGATACCATGTACATGATAATGTGTTGTATCATTTGGGAAAACTTTGTGTTCCACAGGGAGAGAGAGAGTAAATATCCCAAGGGGAGCACACACTTCTCTTATTGTTGGACATTTTGGTTTAAGTAAAACAATGGAAAATGTTCAGAGGCATTTATACTGACCTTGTATGCTTGAAAGTGTGTCATGTTTTACCAGAGGTTGTTTTTTGTGTGTAGTCAGTAAGCCTAGTAATAGGAAACTAGGATTGTACACACCACTTCTAGTGCCTTCACATCCATGGGAGAGTGTTTCTACGGATTTTGTTGGAGGTCTTTCATTATCAAGAAAAGTTCATGATTACTTGTACGTAGTTATGCTTCGGTTCAGCAATATGTGAATATTAATGCCTTGTAAAAAACAAATTACAGTTGAACAAATAGCTCAACTTTTCTTTCAAAATGTATGGGCTCATTTTGGATTACCTACTTCTATTGTAAGCGATCATGATTTTGGATTTGTTGGGAATCTTTGGTCAAATTTATGGAACTTGATGGACACCAAGTTGAAGAAAAGTACAACCTTCCATCCACAAACAGATGGTCAAAGTGAAGTGGTTAATAAGGTAACTATTCATTTTCTAAGAGGATATTGCAATAAACATCCTAAGTTGTGGGATGAATAGTTGCATTATATTCAGCATGCTTACAACTGAGAAAAATACTCTTCTACTCTAACTTTGCCTTTTGAGGCATGTTTTGGTTATTTGCCTAAATTTCCTTTGGGTTTCATCTGTGAGAAAGATGTAGTTGTAGATGGACATAGTGACATAGACAGAGCAAAGACATTCATTGAGAAAATTTAGTTGATTCACCAAACAGTTCAAGAACAACTAGAAAAAAGTCAAGGCAAGTATAAGGAAAGGCATGATAAGCATCATGTGGATCATCAATTTCAAGTAGGTGATGAAGTTTGGCTTTACATTAGCAAGGAAAGGCTTCAAGGTGAAGGTAAAAAGATGAAACCAACCCATTATGGTCCATTTAAAATCCTAGAAAAGATTGGTAATAATGCTTTCAAGCTTGATTTGCCTTCATCTATGCAAATTTATTTTGTTGTTAATGTTGAAAATTTGAGGTTGTATGAGCCTCCTTTGATTGAAGATCAAGGAGAAAGTGTACAAATTCCATCAATTGAATATTTTTCTCTAGAATTTCTTGATGAGCTTCAACAAGACACCATACTTGACAGAAGAATGAGGTCATCAAAGGGGGGGAAAGTTTATTATCTTCGAGTGGGTATCTAAGGTACAAATCCATCAAAGGCCAAATTGATTGAAGAGGGGAAGGTGAGGGAACAATACTCTCATATGTTCAATAACTTAATATAATATTTTGGGGTCCAAAAGTTTCCATTGGGGAGGAGTGATCAAGTGCTCAAAATTATGCTCAAAAATAAAAGTGTCAGAATTTTGTTAAACTCGGGTTCAAATCAAAGAGCTCATCATTATTATTCCAACAATGTGAATGGCACTCAAATCTGAACTCATATGCAGAAGTTAAAGAAAGTCAAAGTTCAAGTTTGACTTGTCCAAGTGGCATGAGGATATGATGTGGCAAAGGTCTCAATGAATGGGGAAACGCCAAGTGGTAGGTTGCCATTAGTCCCACATATCACAAATCAGAACTAAAGGAAGAAGTGGCTTAAGAAATTGGCCCCTAACATTACCGATTTGCAATTGTGATATTGTATATCGCAAATCGGAGGTGGAAAAGTGATTATGAATCGGTCCCCGGTAGAGCTTAGTTGTGATGTGATATATCGATATCACAATTGCAAAAGAGGTTGGTGTTTACAAAGAGGCCCTGACTATAATCGTTGATTGTAATTTTCTATAGGGCGTCGGATGCGATATTGTTATATGTTGAGTTTTATAATCTTGACGGGTCCGTCTTATCATAGAACACTTGTACACTGATGGTTCCACCGATTGTGATTGTGATTTGTGATGGAACCTGCCAAAATTGTTGCCTAAACCGTCGGATCTAACCACCGTGTGACCACTCGGCCTTAATCGAAATATAGGCGGGGAAGTTGGTGGGACCACCAATTTCGGCAAAACTGCCAGAATTAGCTCCGAATAATGAGTTTAACTGACAATAGCCAGATTTGGAGGAAAGAATTATGGGAGAACTGGGAGAGGTCATAACTTCTTCAGTTCTTATCCAAATTAGGTGCAAAAAGAGTCAATTCTAGCAGTTTTGGCAATTTTGAACTCATTAAGACAGGTTTCATAGGAATTTGAGCATTGTAAACACACTTTTGTTGTAATTTTGAGCATAATAGAGAGGCCCAAGCATTGGAAGCTAGACCAAGGAGATGTAGCCTAGGAGGGGTGAACTCCTCAACAAATCTCTATGTTGTGTGTTGTATTTTGATGTTCTTCGTTGTTACTTTGTTGATGTTTAGCATATGCTTTATGTTAAATTGTTTATAAAATTTACATAAGAAACTCTCATTGAAATCAATTAATTAAGAAAAAATGGTGAATCCTTAAGCACTTGATAAGAAAATGATAAGCATCTTGGGTTTTATTCTGAATGGGGAATTAGCATATCATTACTAGTCTACTCCATTTTAGATCACTAGTGGAGGAAGAAGGAAATCTACTGACCAAGATCGAGGAAAGGAGGAAGCAAGAAGAGATCTTGTGGAAACAAAAATGGAGAGTCCAATGGCTCTGGGAGGGAGAACGGAACACTTGATTCTTCCACAAAGCTATGATACAACATAGACAATACAACTGAATGTTCTCATTAGAAGATCTGAGAGGAAACCGGCTGGTTCAAAATGATGATATGGAGGATTTGTTGGTGAACCACTTCCAAAACATCATGAAAAAACCTAATCTTGACAAGTTAGAAGCCATAAATAGGATAACCAAGCATATCACCCAGTTGGTAAGCAGGGACAAGAACTTAGCACTTATGAGAGAAACTACCTTGGAAGAAGTAGAAGATGTAGTCAAAGGACTGGAAAAGAATAAAGCGTCAGGATCGAATGCCTTTACGCATAATTTTTCTAGGCAACATGGTCTATCCTAGGAAAAGATATCCTGGAAGTAATGGAAGAATCAAGAAGAACAAAAAAGGTACATCCTGCCCTAAATTCAAATTTTATAGCTCTTATTCCTAAATATGATAACTCTGAAGAACCCCAAGGGTTTATACCTATAGCACTATGCAATGCAATCTATAAAATCCTCTCAACTATAATGGTAAATCATCTCAAATTGATCCTGCCAGCCTTGATCTCCCAATAACAAACTGGTTTTATCAAAGACCGACAAATTTTGGATGGCATTTTCATTGCTCAAGAGGATATACATTCCCTTAAGAACCTCAAAGCCAAAGGAATGATGATCAAGCTAGACCTATCAAAAGCATACAACCGTTTAAGCTGGACCTACCTTCAGAGTATTCTAAAATCCTTTGTCTTTGATCCCCGATGCATAAATTAGATCTCTTCTTTGATATTAACCCATGTGTTCTCTATCCTACTAAATGGAGCACCCTCTGAGGCTTTCAATGCAACAAGGGGGCTAAGACAAGGAGACCTTACCTCCCCTTTTTTTTTCATCCTAGCAGCTGAAGGTCTAGGTAGATATGTCAAAAATAAATTTCAAGAAGGACAATTTGAAGGCCTGTGCATGTGGGGAAATGATCTTCCTTTAACTCATCAACAGTTTGTTAATGACATTATGATGTTCTGTCAAGCTAACCTCAAGGAAGAAAGATCCCTCTTGGCCATCCTCCAAGATTTTATGAATGCCTCGGGAACTCAGATCAATAAAGATAAGTGTGATATCTTTTTCTTTAACACAGCTACTCAATCCCAAGCCTTCCTGGCAAGAAAAATGGGCTTTCGAATAAGAACCCTACCATTGAATACCTAGGTATTCCTTTAAGTCTTAAACCACTCAGAGTGGTAAATTGGAAGGTTCTCATGGACAAGATTAAAGGTCACCTACAAAACTGGACCTTTCAAGCCCTCAACCTGGCTAGCAGAGTCATTCTTCTAAAGGTGGTGCTGCAATCAATCCGTATCTACCATCTTTCAAGTCTAGCAGTGCCCAAAAATGTATGTAATGACATGACAAATATCTTTAAGAAATTATTGTGGCAAGGGCCTCAAACAACAAAGAAACAAACTCTCCTTTCTTGGAATTGGCTAGCAAAACCCAGAAAAGTAGGGGGTTTAGGCCTTTGAGACCCTTACACTCTGAACCAGGTAATGGGGGCAAAGCTATGGGGGAGATGGATACAGGGAGGTAATGAATTATGGAAATAAATATGGAGAAGAAAATATGTAATTCCTAGGATGACTGAAGGAAGACTGAGAACCCAGGTAAATACAAAGGGATCAGCTATATGGAACCTAGCAGCAGAAATAGAGAATTGATAAGAAACCATAGCTTTTGGGAAATCAAAGGAAGGGATAAGGCTAGGTTGTGGCAAGATGTATGGAAACAGAGGGAAAAACTATTCAGTAGATAGGACCTAGTGGAAATATTCTTGAACACAAACCGACCAGCAAACCAGACAGTGAGTAAATTGTGGGAAGCAGAAGCAGGATTAACATGGAGAAAGTGGAAAAGGAGACAACACTGGCTAGAAGCATCAGATTCTCCCCAACGGAAAACCTATGACAAAGAGGTTGACTCCAAAATAATAATGATAACAAAAGGAATGTAAATTATAAGGTGGGGATACAGAATCAAAGGAATGTTTACAATACAAGAAGGCTACTACCTGAACGCAAAACACCAACGACATCAAGGGATACCCATATGGTAACGAATATGGAAGGATAAACTATAGTTGAAAGTAGATTTTTTCCTCTGGGTGGTCCTCCATGGTCAAGCCATAACATGGGACCAACTTCAGAAAATAGCGATGCAGGGATCATCAGTTTGTTGCATATGTGAAGGACAAATTGAAACGATGGAACATCTATTGAACTCTTGCATATATAGCAATGTCCTATGGCAGAATCATGAAATTTTCTTTGGACTCTCAAATAGAAATTACACAAGCACAAAAACAACAATGGAAATTTGGAGGAAGAAAATCTACCAAAGCCCCATCCTTAACCGAACTTAGAACATCTCCTTAGGATTTCTCATGTGGGTGGTGTGGAAGGAGAGAAATCGGAGAATCTTCAAATAGGAAAAATATGATGGTAATGGAAGTGTGGCAGGTTATAACACAAAATATCTGATAAACTATTTTGGCTGAGAAATGGTACCCTGAAGACTGGGAAGCAACACCCCAGGAGATCCGAATAATGGAAATGCTCAATCTAAATCCACAAATGTTGATGCCCAACTCATGGAAGCTAAAACCTACTCCTCTACAATACCTTTCATACTTTTATTACCCTCCTAAGGACTTGATAAAACTAAACTTTGATGAAGAAGCCAAAGGAAATCCAAGAGAAGTAGGATTTGGAGGAGTATTCAGAGACCACCAGGGCCAAACAATCTAGTTGTTTGCAATGGACTGTGGATTTGTGAGAAAACATGAGGCAGAATTCAACACACTCAAATAGGGAGTGGAAATTGCTAGAAGGGAAAGATTTCAAAAGTTGGTGTTGGAAGGGGATTCCACATTAGTGATTGACATAGTGAAAAAACTCCAACAAGGAACACAATGGGAAAAAATAAGCAAGAGCTGGAGAATGGCTAGATTAGTCCAGGAAATAGGAATCCTCATAAAAGGGATAACATACCTCATTCTAACACATGTCTGCTAATTGAGGAATGTGGTAGCTGACTTCTTAGCAAATTGGGGATGTGGCGATTTGAGAAACAACTTGGACATCCTTGGGAATGAGATAAATCAGATAGAAGGTATGAACATTCTGAGGGAGATCCTGGGAAAATACAGGGAAGGAGGACAAGACCCCCAATGGGGTGGGAAGGGACCCTAGATCCAGACGAGGATCAATCTCATGATTGAAGGAAAAAGGAGGAGGTTACATGGGCGACCCATCCAAGGACCCCATATGAATGAGGCAGAAGGAACCGAGAGAATTAGGCAAGTGGAGGAAGCCTTGGGAAACAAAATTGGTAGGTGGGTGAACATTCAAGGCACAAATTTGCGAGAGAGATTAGTGAATGCATGCAAGGTGGGAGGAGAGAATGAGAGCCAGGAGACGAGGTTGGTGGTCGAGAGGAGAACTAGACCAACAGGAAAAGGGGCTATCACTAACACTTGGATTCCACCTTCATCGACTTGGAAAGAGACTCATATGTAAACTGAGCTCTCCTAAGTCTAGGTTTGGCATCAATGTTGCAAAATTGGAAGAGATTCTAGCATAGAATGAGGGTGGTGTCAAACATTTTCAGAAAATGCTGGTACTATATTAATTTTTTTATGTTTGGTTTCTTAATTGCTGTAAGAAATGAAAGAATGTGAGAATTTTGGCTCAGTCGTCTATTGTTAATTTCTAGATATGTATTGGATACATTTTATGGAAGGCTGGGGGGAAAGAAGGGATCTGTGGAGGGTTAGAAGGGATTCTCGGATCCTAGGGAAATAAATTGGCAATTTCCATAGTGAAAATCAGCAGCTCAGGATTGAGAAGAGGCCATGACTCCTCTGATAGCCTGTAGGGATCTGGTAGCTTCCAAAAACAGTAGGGGGAGCTAAGGGGGTATGGGAAATGGAAGACTAGCTAAGCCTGGCTATTTTGGTTAATGGGGGTACTCAAACCCCAAGGGGAAGGAAAGAGATACTGTGGAATAATAATGGGGGAAAGCTTGACCAGCGGGTCTTAGCATGGCATCCAGGTAATCCTGAGTGGCGGTGGGATATCAGTAGGGAGGATAGGGCCTAGAACCCCAGTGCATCTGGTAGGGCCTCCAAGGTAGGCATTCCCTAGAGTAAATGAGGGCATGAGTGGGTTGAGAGCCGAAAGTCTAGCTGAGGAGGGGGGGGGGGGGGGGGGGAGGGGGGAACCGCATAGGAAACTAAATCAATTCTTATTCATCCTGAGTTGATATGGACTGCAAGGGTGGGCCAGAACTCATAACGATAAGTGGGAGTGTTGGGGCATATCAAGTCTAGTGGGTTTTCCCTTGTGGCGGAATGGAGCCAACACTTTGCATTCTTGACTTCGGTCACCCCAAACCTTGTTTTCCAGCTCTAGGAGTGGAGTTGGATCACAATGTGGATCCCAGTTTGAGGACTCCAAGGGGGGGTTTAAGCGGAGGAGGGAAGTGATACCCTTATTGTTTCGTGCAGCCAGGACCAAGGAAATATGGGAAGGGAATTGGGGGAAACTATATTTCCGCGAGAAAAATCGCAGTTGGTATTTTGTAAAGAAGAATTATAAGTAAAGGCAGTAGGCCATGAATGAAATTCAAATCAGTTTTACTTTTTTCACTTATGTTAACATTACAAGTTTATTTAACTCCTCTACCATTCATACTCTAGCACTCCATCATCAAGAGCATGTAAGAAAGCGAGAAGGGTGGGGACTGAAAGACTTGTAGAAGGAAAATATGGTGAAGGCAGAAGTGAGGAAGGGAAGAAAAGGAGGTTGGCAAGTAGGTAAATAGGAAGAAAAGAAAATGAAGGATCCAGTGGATTAAGTGAGAAAAAACTAGCGAAAAAGGGGAAGGAAAATGGGGGATGAAAGCACGCAGAACTTACTTCATGTATACCATGCAGGAATGCGAGCACATGTAAAATTTGTAATAGAAACCTGGGAGGCAGAGTTAAATTCCAAGGCGGTAAATGAAGAACTTCCAATGAGGACTGGGATCCAATGCTCACCAACCCGGGGCATACCAAAGGTCATCAAACAATGTTCAGATATACCATCCAGTAGTACTGGGTCATGAAGAACCTGTTGGCCATGGCCATGGAAACATACAGGGACAAAGAAGAACCAATGCAAGCCCGTCAGGAGGAAATAAGTCTAAAGTACATCCAAAAGGAAATTCAGGTGGTGTAGGTACAACAATATCATCAAAACCTCCGTTTTAGGCGAATGGAAAAAAAAAATCCAAACCTTGTTGTAGAACAAAGTGCATGGGTCAAGTGCGAAGGACCTGGCACCTATTGAGTCATCCAATGGCTGATGTATAGTAGTATAAAGTAAATTTTTTTTAATGATGGATAGCATTCACTTTATAAGTCAAAGGATTAAGAATATAGTAGATATAGTAGCAAACTTAACATGGATGATAATGATCAGACTGTTTAAATTTTAGACGGCTAATGATGTTGATCAATGGCCAGCAGACCTGGTTTCCCTTGGGCAGGTTGAGGCCACCAGACATTTTTTTGATACCTTCTTATAGATAATTAATAGAAAAAGGAAGTACTACCAAGATTACACAAAAAAAAGATCAATTGATCACTATGTATCCATGTACTACACCGACAAAGATGTCAACAAAATACTGGACCAAGTTGGATCATAAGGCAAAGGGAACAATATGGTTATGTCTCTCATATTCAATATTAATGAATGTCTTAGGATAAGCTATAGTGAAGGAATTATAGAACAAGTCAGGGGCCTTGTATTAGTCTAAGTCCCTAGTGAACAAATTGAATCTATGGAAGAAGTTGTATAAGTTAAGGGTGAAGGATGGAGACTCAATGATAGTGCATATGAACACCTTCAGTACTATGGTAAGTTAGCTATTATCTATTTATATTAATATTTTAGATGGAGATAAGTGTATTAATTTGTTTTGTTCTCTACTGGACTCACGGGATAGTTTGGTTGTTGTCATAAGTAGTAATGCAACTACTTTAAGTTTTGATGAAGTAGTATCATTTGTGTTATCAAGGGAGATGAGATAGAAAAATATGGAAACTAAGAACACAAATTCATTATATGTAAGAGGGAAATCTTGAGATAGAATTAAAAATAATTCCTCAAGTGGGAGATCTAAATATAAAGGAAAATCTAAATCTCCAAGAAAAATTGTAAAGGTGTGTTGGATATGTGGAAAATAAGGGAATTACAAAAAAAACATTATATATCCAAAACAAGGAAAATTTTGAGCATGGAAATTTATTAAAAATTTCAAAATCTAGGGGAATCTTACTTATCCTTAGTGCACAGATTGTAAAATATTTAGTGATATTTTAGTAAAAACTTTCAAATTTATAATGATATTATATATTCAAATTTATAATGATTTTATATAGTCTCTATAAAGTTTTAGAGATTATTAAGGTAAAATAAGTTTATACTATAAAATTTGGGCGAATATTTTTTTGAAAAATAAAAATTGGCAAATCATATTTTTGGAAAAAGCATGGAAAATTAGCCCACCTACAAATATTAGTCTGTTGTAGCGGCTAAAGCCACCTCCAAAATTTTTCCTTAGCTTCGTTTTGGAGCCTCCCCACAAACCATCCTAGTAGCATGTCTTGCATTATCAAGTACATAGGCTTCATTGGCTTTTCAGCAGCTTGTCAGCCTATGCATGTTAGTTTGCTTCTCTCACCTCATAGGCTACCATTCCAGACTTAGGCTAGTTTTTGGCTAAGTAGCTCCCTCAGAAAATTGTGCAACTCTGGAGGGGAACCACCCTTCCCTCCAGAAATTGCGCAAATATGTTGGCCAGCCTGTTGGGCTTAGATATTTCGCAATACAGTCATACAATCTTCCTTGGGAGAATTGTGCAATCTGGCCATCACTGTAGCTCAGCCCAGAAATTGTGCAATTCTTGGTAGCAGTCACTTGCTCCTCCCAGAAATTGTGCAATCCCTATGGGATAGCCAGTCCAGCTCCTCCCATAAATTGTGCAAATCCCTCTCTCAGTCAAGAAGGATGTTGCATTTGCCTTCAAGTTGTCCATTTCCCTCTGGGACCAAGAAAAAATGATTCGCATGCATGGGCTGTTATTCCCGAATTAGCTAAAGGTAGCATACAAAAGGCATCCCTAGATCTAGGGGTCTATTCTTAGTAGTTGGAGGTTACATGCAAAGCTCATTTTAGAAACCACGCACCAAGTGTCGCCTTTTCCTATATTTGTGGCATGTGCATCATAACCTTGATCTTATCAAAACTCATCAATTGGATGCTACAAAGTTCATTCCTCACATCGACCTTGCAACTATGACATCCCACATTGTATCTAGGAGTCTTTGGCACTTTCAACTTAGTTATTTTGGTGTAAGTCTTTTTTTCATGTCTTGTGTTGCATTTCTGTCATTTTTGTGTTTCTCTTTGTGTGAGTGTTGTCTGCTTGATTTCAATGAGCACTTGATGTTGTTTCAATGTATGCTAGCTTGTAGAAGCACCATTTCAGTTTTTGTTCGCATCTCACTGTTGTCACATGCATGACACTATTTTTGCACCGACGATCGTCGTTGTCGCGACTCGCTCAGCACACATGCATGCTTTCCTATTTTTGAATCCTTCATTTACTGTTTGCATGCATGATCATTCGCTCTTGTTTACACTTAGTATGACCATGCATTCAAACTTCTCATGTTTTCAGTCGCTCGTCGGCGAGTCTAAGCTGCCTTAGCCTGGAACTTGCCTTGCGCGGCTAGCACTGCACATTTCTAGAAGTGAAGGATCTGCCTTCCCTCCAGAAATTGCACAATTCTGGCCCAGTACTAACCTCCAGGCTTGAATTACACAATTATGGGAGGCAGTGCCTTGCTTGCCCCAGAAACTGTGCAATTCAGTTCACTGGTTTGCATGTCACTGTTGACTAAAATTGTGCATTGCGCAGTTTCAATCCTCAGCAGGCCAGGTTGGACTAGGCATTACATAGTTCCAATATTCAGTCAGCCTCTTGATAGCCCGGACTGGACCTTGCACATTTTTGGCAATCAGTCTCCCAACGAAAATTGTGTAATCTTCACAGGCAGTCACATAGGTATGTTGCATGTTAGTCCTTCAGTTTGTTTTGGTTTTCAACTGACAAATTTCTTGATATGAGTTTTTCTATGTCTCCAGGTATCACATTTGTTGATCTTCTTCTCAGCAGTAGCATAAGTACGATGGCTTCCAGGAGAGCAGAGTCGAAGACACCATTCAGAGCACGATTGGGGATGCAGTCGATCAAGTGTCTATGAACTTGCCTATCTATGAAGACATTAAGTTGTTCATGGAAAAGGATATCAAGATGAAATGGCAGTGGCATCACAGCAAGTAGCACCATCAACAGTAGTAGAAGGTAGCACACTTGAATGCGACAAATGCAAGAGGAAGGTTGTTGACAGCGCAAAGGCGGAATAAATTTGCAAGCTTAATCAGATCCACTTGTGTTGAAAGCATCTTTGGAGATTGAGGCTATGAGGCGACGATACAATGAGAGGATTGCACGAAGGCAAAGAGATAAACAGAGAAAGAGTTTCAGATGCTGAAGTGGCAACTCAAAGAAGAACAGGAGCTGCACTGACAAGAGAAGAAGTTGCAGTGGGAACAAGTATAGTAGGAGGCGCAACATGCACAGACTGATGAAAATACGCCCATACAGGCTATAGATCCATTCAACAGTTGGCATGGAGAAAACAGGATGAGAAGTGCTATCAATTTCATGGAAGGGTATTCAAGAGCATGGATGTCATTGTGCACACACATGTGATCCCACCCATTTGGAACACTCACCGAGGTGAAGACAAGAAGCAAGTTCGACTGGAGCTAAACATGTATTTTGACAAGTTGATCTGCATGGTCACCATCACACACTCGGAGATCAGAGCAGACATTATGCATTAGTGTGTTGCTAGTCCAGCTTCACTCAAGATGATTATTTGCATGTTATCAAACGAGTTGGACAGAGGAGCCATATCAGTTTACTCGAATGCAACGGAGTCAAGAGTTAAGTTTCAGCAGGATGTCACCATTGAGTGCACGGACACCATCATGGATGACGAAGCTTGGCATCAGTTCGCCACCATCGATCATCACAAGGATGTTGAAGAGTGGGTCTTACCACACTTTTTCGAGTGTTATTGATGTCTTTCTCAAGCTTAATTTGTCTCACCTCAGTACATGTGTAGATTGTATGTAACATCTTGTCAAGTGGAAGTTCAAGTGTTAATAGTTGAATCTAACAGTCATAGAGTAGTTAAAGAGTCATGAGGGTAGATGAACAGTCACAAAGGGGAATGTAAAGGGTCACCCCACCATTTTCTATATATTGTCCCTCATAACTCATTGTAGGGGCTTTTGGTTAGCCAAGCTTCCGATAGGAGTATCTTAGAGAAAGCTTGGAGAGTATTGTAATGAGCCTTGGATTCTTCACAATGTAGAGCTAGTACATCTCTTTGGAGGAGTAGGCAACAATGACTGTAACGTTTTTCTATCGGGACTAGTGGTTAGTCATGGTTGTAATGTATGATTGGAACTTGCACTTCTTAATATAACAGAGCCAACATGTTTCATGCATATGTTGTTATTGTATTTCAACTATCTTGATTACTCTAATGGTATATGTATATGTTTTCTTACAAATGCATGTATGGACTCTTTCTGTATAGGTATGTATAAATATTATTAATATGTGTTGTTGGTTTAACCATCACTTTGGATTTTTAGCTTACTTGCTTTCCAGTTTGTGATGCATCTTCTCTTGTGCGTTCCCTTCCATCTGCGTGCTTTCACAGGTTTCCAAGGGGCGCACTCACCCCACTTTCCATGTGTTAGAACCATTCATGCACCTTCCTTGGCTTGTTGCGCATGTCACACCCTTGCTACCAACAAGGACATCATGCTTGCCTCTACACACAACCATGGTCAAGGCGATACCATACGACCCACTACTGGGATTTCTACACCAGATGGTTTGAGGTCTAGTTGGGACTTCTTACCGAGCAGATCCCGTGACATGTTGGTGGGTCCAACATTGTCAACATTTCTAGTACTAGAAGGAGGGCCAGATGACAAGTTGAGCCCTTGCATTCTATTTTGAATCTTCTTACATCTATCATGAATACTATTAGACTTATCCCTTTGCCATGTTTTTCGTATGTTGAACCTCTTGAAATCACGAGGGAGTTTTTTGATCTCTTATCTGAATTCACATATAATGGTGAAGGAAAAGTAGCCTGGCCTGAGTACTTAGAAGACTTCTATGCATTCCTTGCAAATGAGTTATATGTAGAAGAGGTTAGCGTGCTACTTGCATACACGCTTCGTGAATCCCCACTACAGTGGTGCTAGAGTCTGACACCCAATAATGTGCACTCACTTGAGCAGTTATGTGATTTCATCGAATTTACTTTCCATCATTTTGATCCAGAACTTCTTGACAAAAAATTTTTAGCACAATGGAAGACCCCGCAAGAATCACCTATGGAATTTTGGGACCACTTCCATGTATTACAATTTCAAGCTCTGAAATGTTAGATGAAATTCCAGTATCTCATGGATAGATTTAAGTATTGCCTTACCAAATATGTCAATCCTAAAAGAAATTTCAATCCCAAGCCCCGCTCTGCACACTTCAGTGATGGAGCTCCGCAATCACACACAGACACGGTCATTGTCACAAGTGATTGTCCATCATCCCCTCATCAAACAGCTCCACCATCACAAAGTGATGTGGGAGAATAGGCACACACATCCATTCAACTATCACATCCTCCCAACATCACTTCTCTCAATTGTCGTGCAGACTTGGTTGCTAATCCCATGGGTTGTCACATGTATTTTGTACCTCAACCTCTATCTTTGTATTATTATGATCCTCTGAATTTCATTTTCTTGTGTTCTTACATTCTGGACTCTACACCTGTGGTGAACGAGGATCAATCCATTGACAAAGTTGGTGTTGCACAACCAACCTGCATTGTCATTCATCCAGAGTATGACTAGGAGCTTGAGCATCAATCCTCGGTGAAGGATGACCCCCTTTTGTCTAAGCCTCCTCTATGTTTTTCTGACATCTTTGGTGATTTTGTCATCCCTCATTTCACATGTGTATCTCTGTCTACAGATGCACCCATTGCTGATCATTCACAAAATGCACCAGATGTCAGTCCATCATCCGACAACAGAGAGGACAAATCATTCTTTGAAGATCCACTTGATTTTTCATCTGCTTTTTCCAGAAACATATAGGGTAAACATTATTGCTTCTCATCTACCCCTCTGTGTGATTCATCAACTCATGAGGATGCCGAAAAAGATCCTAAATTTTATGATCTTGGTTTTTGTGATCTCTCTACTTCTTCATCTGATCACGATGTTGATTCAATTGTTGTTAATCTATCTAAGACACTGATCTATGATGATCTATCTAAGACACTAATCTATGATGATCTATCTGTCGATGAAGTTTAAACCCCATAAACTATGAGGCACTTCAGCCTCAGTTGATGGTTATGTTAGGCCCTCGCTATCCTGAGGTTGGTTTCACTTCCAATCAGGAAATTGTTCAAACACCCAAGGCTCCCCATCACTCATCTGTATGCATTGAAGATCAATCTCACATACAGATTTTTCTTCCTCCACTCAAATTACATGATCCCATCGCTCATTCACTGGAGGAATCTTACATAGCAAGCACACGTGCACCACACAGATTATCTTTGTTTCTTTCATTTACTTGCATGTCATAGTCAAGAGTACGCATATGTTTAACATCTACCCATAGTATAGCATAGCACCATGGCAAGTCCACAGAGTACATGTCATGTTCTTTCACTCACTTCTTTTCTATGGATGAACTTAACCCTGGAGTGTGCTTTTCTTCATTGTTATATCTTTCATGTTTGTTGGTTCACATTGTTGTGATGTTCGCGAACCATGCCTTCACCAACATGGGTCGAACAATGTGCTGGTGGCTACATTGGAAGTATCACTTCACGTGAACAGACCCATGCACCGTTAGCTTAGGAGTAGGAGTAGTGTTTTCTTTTGGTTTGTTTTCTTGCATGCATGTTTACTTCTTACTTTGCATGCTTGTTTTTTTGTCTTCTTGTTTTCTTACTCGCTTTGCTTACACATTTACTTTTGCTTTTGCTTTGTTTTTTGTTTTTCTTATTTCTGTCTGTAGGATAGTTTCACATGAAACTATGTACAACCCTTGAAACAAGCTGGGTAAAGTACAAGAGGACTTGTGCAGTTGTCAATACTTAGTTATATGTCGTCTTGTCTATGCATGAAGAACTTGTTGTCTTCAATCCATGATACATCAATGGAAAATATGTATTTTTCAAAGTGAACCTTGGTAAAAACACAACACTTATGCTCTAACTAGTGTCACCTACTCTAGTCGGTTGTTTTTCGGTTAATCCTTGTCAGCTCAATCAAGTAGAGTAAGGTGTGGGGAAAAGCTTAACAAGCATGTCAGAGGTATATATAAACTACTTCTCTGAAGGAACAACCTCTTCTACTCTCAATAAGTTAGGATCCATCTTCTACCTCTGAAATGAATAAGTGGTAGGCACGGTTGATTCAAGTAACTCTGTCAGGTTGCTGGCTAGGCTCATTGGCAGCGGAGCAATGCTTGTGTTCCTGCATGACTCTATCGAGGTACTATCCAGGCCTGCTAGCAGCGGAGCAACACCAGGGATGAAACTAAAACTTTGACTACCATAAAGCTTATGCACCAATATACTCCTCATCCCCAATCAAAACAACTGTGTTGACTTGGCTTGGAATGTGTGTCAATCGACCAAGAGCTTGCCAGATGCTACATCTTACAATCAAGCAAGTGTGGAAACTAAGACGAACAGAGAACTGAACAATACTTCCGGAGGTGTTAGACTTGCTTTTCAATGAAAAAGGTCCATTTAGAGAGCTGGAGTTCTACTAGTGTGTCGCCAAGTATTGTAGTGGCTACAAGCACCCTCCAAAATTTTTCCTTAAATTTGTTTTGGAGCCTTCCTACAAACCATCCTATCAACATGTCTTGTACTGTCGAGTACATAGGATTCATTGGTTTTTCAGCAGCTTTCCAGCCTGTGCGTGTTATTTTGCTTCTCTCCCCTCATAGGCCGCCATTCCAGACTTGGGCTAGTTGTTCACTCAGAAGTTCCCTCAGAAAATTGTGTAATTATCGAGGGGAACCAGCCTCCCCTCCAGAAATTGCGCAAATTTTCTAGCCAACCTGGTGGGCTTAGAAATTGCGCAATACAGTCAGATATTCTTCCTTGGGAAAATTGCACAATCTGGCCAACACTGCAGCTCAACCCAAAGATTGTGCAATTCTGGGCAGCAGTCACTTGCTCCTCCTAGAAATTGCGCAATCCCTCTGGGACAGCCAACCCATCTACTCCCAAAAGTTGCGCAAATCCATCTCTTAGTCAAGAAGGTTGTTGCATGTGCCTTCAAGTTGTCTGTTTCCCTCTGAGACTGATCAAAACTGATTTACATGCATGGGATGCTCTTCTCGAAATAGAAAAAGGCAACATGCAAAAGGCACCCCTAGATCTAGGGATTTATTCTTAGTAGTTGGAGGTTACATGCAAATCTCATTTTAGAAACCTCTTGCCAAGTGTCACTTTTTCCTAAATTTGTGGCATGTGCATCATAACCTCGATCTTATCAAAACTCATCAACCAGATGCTACAAAACTCATTCCTCACATCGACCTTGTAGCTCTGACACCCCACATTGTATCCAAGAGTCTTCAGAATTTTGAACATAGTTGTTTCAGGGTAAGTTTGCTTTTCATGTATTGTGTTGTGTTTCTGTCACTTTTGTTTTTCTCTTTGTGTGAGTGTTGTCTACTTGATTTAAATGAGTGTTTGTTTTCATTTCAATGTATGCTAGCTTGTAGAAGCACCGATTTTGTTTTCTTTTGCATCTCATTGTTGTCGAATGCATGACATTTTTTTTGCACTGAAAGTCGCTATTGTGGCGACTCGCTCCACACACATGCATGCTTTCCCATTTTCTGAATCCTACACTTACTTTTTGCATGCATGATCATTCACTCTTGTTTACACTCAGTATCACCATGAATTTAGACTTCTCATGTTTTCAGTCGCCCATCAACGGGTCTAGGCTGCCTTAGCCTAGACCTTGCCTTACCCAGCTAGCATTGCGCATTTCTAGAAGTGAAGGCTCTTCCTTCCCTTTAGAAATTGCACAAGTATGGCCTAGGACTGACCTCCAGGCTTGAATTGCGCAATTCTAGGAGGCATTACCTTGCTAGCCCTAGAAAATGCGCAATGCAATTTGCTGGTTTACATGTCACTGCTGATTGAAATTGTGCATTGTATAGTTTCAGTCCTCAGCAGACCAGGCTAGACTATGCATTATGTAGTTCCAATAGTCAGTTAGCCTCCCAACAGCCCGGACTAGGCCTTGCACAGTTTGGCGGTCAGTCTCCCAGCCTCTCGGTGAAAATTGCGCAATCTTCATAGACAGTCACACAAGTATGTTGCATGCCAGTCCTTCAGTTTGTTTTGGTTTTGAGTTAACGGATTTCTTGTTATGAGTGTTTCTATGTCTCCAAGTATCACAGGTGTGTGTCTTCCTCTTAGTAGTAGCACAGGTACGATGGCTTCTAGGAGAGCAAAGTCGAAGACACCATTTAGAGCACAACTGGGGATGCAGTCGATCAAGTGTCTATGAACTTGCATATCCATGAAGACATCAAGTTGTTCATGGACAAGGATATCAAGATGAAATGGCAGTGAAATCATAGCAAGCAGCACCATCAACAATAGTATAAGGTAGCACACCTGAATTCACCAAATGCAAGAGGAAGTTTGTTAATAGCACAGAGGTGGAACAAAGTTGTAAGCTCACATAGATCCACTTGTGATGAAAGAAACTTTGGAGATTCAGGCTATGAGGCAACAGCGCGACGAGAGGATCGCGCAAAGCCAGAGAGAGAAACAGAGAAGGAGTTGCAAGTTCTAAAGCGACAACTCAAAGAAGAACAAGATCTACACCGACAAGAGAAGAAGGTGCAGCGGGAACCGGTACAGTAAGAGGCGCAACATTCACAGACTAATGAAATTGCACCCATACAGGCTATAGATCCATTCAACAGTCGACATTTAGCAGAAAGGGTGAGAAGTTTTGTCAATCACATGCAAGGGTATTCAGGAGCATGGATGTCATTGTGTGCACGCATGTGATCCCACCCATTTGGCACACTCACCGAGGCAAAGACACGAAGCAAGTCCAACTAGATCTAAACATGTATTTTGACAAGTTGATGTGCATGGTCACCAACACACACTCGGAGATCAACACAGACATTATGCATCAGTATGTTGCTGGTCCAACTTCACTCAAGACAATGATTCACATGTTATCAGTCGAGTTGGACAAAGAATCCATATCAGTGTACCCAGATGCAATGGAGGCAAGAGTTCGCTTTCAGTAGGATGTCACCATTGAGCACACGGACACCATCACAGCCGACCAAGCTTGGTGTCAATTCACCATTGTCGATCGTCGCAAGGATGTTGAAGAGTTGGTCTTACTACACTTGTCTGAGTGTTAATGATATCTTGCATGGCTTGCTCAAGCCTATTTTGTCGCACATGGGTACATGTGCAGATTGTATGTAACATCTTGTCAAGTGGAAGTTCAAGTGTCGATAGTTGAATCTAACAGTCATAGAGTAGTTAAAGAGTCATGAGGGTAGATGAATAGTCACAAAGGGGAATGTCAAGGGTCACCCCACCCTTTGCTATATATAGTCCCTCATAACTCATTGTAGGGGCTTTTGGTCAACCAAGCTTCTAATAGGAGTATCTTAGAGAAAGCTTGGAGAGTATTGTAAGGAGCCTTGGCTTCTCCACAATGTTGAGCTAGTACATCTCTTTGGAGGAGCAGGCGACAATGACTGTAACGTTCTGCTATAGTTGTTAGTCATGGTTGTAATGTATGATTGGAACTTGCACTTCTTAATATAACAGAGCCAACACATTTCATGCATATGTTGTTATTGTATTTCAGCTATCTTAGTTACTCTAATGATATATGTATATGTTTGCTGATGCATGCATGTATGGACTCTTTCTATATAAGTATGTATGAATCTTACTAAGATGTGTTGTTGATTTAACCATCGCTTTGGTTTTTTAGTTTACTTGCTTTCCAGTTTGTGATGCATATTCACTCATGTGTTCCCTTCCAAGCCACGTTATTTCACAGGTTTCCAAGGGGCACACTCACCCCATTTTCCATGTGTTAGAACCATGCATGCACCTTCCTTTGCTTGCTATGCATGTCACACCCTTGCTACCAACAAGGACATCTTTCTTGCCTTTGCACACAATCGCGGTCAAGGTAATACCGTACGACCCACTGTTGGGACTCCTACACCAAACAGTCTGAGGTCTAGTTGGGACTTCTTACCGGGGAGATCCCTTGACATGTTGACAAGTCCAACACCATCAACATAGCCCATAAAAGTTTCCTTGATACAAAAGTGTTGGGAAAGAGAAGGTATTTGATGATTCTCCATCTACAAAAATAAAAATTCCTCAAACGAAGGAAGGGATGTGTACTTGGATTCTTCAACCACACATGCAAATATAGGTCCATGGTTGTTTGATTAGGTGCATCTTTTCATATGACTCCTCATAGTAAGAAGTTTTATGATTATGAAATGTATGATGGTGTTGATGTTTACTTAGGAGATAACTTGACATCCAAAATCATAGGATAAGGAAAAGTCAAATTGAATCTCATGGATGGAAGGATTAGAAAACTCCTTAGTGTTCTACACACCCCAAGATTGGATAAAAGTTTTATTATTGCAGACAAGATGACTGATGTAAAAATAGTATTTAAAATGGAAACATGTAGGATATTTATAGTAGCAATGGTATTTCTAAGGAGAGTTCATATTGAACTATGTATAACCTACTAGGAAGCACTATTAATGATGGGTGGAATAGTTCCATAATTTTTTAGAGTGGGGTAGAAGAAGAAAATATCATATAGCCTTTGGAGGAAATACCATTGTGGCATTAAAGGTTGGGACATATTAGAGAGAAGGGCCTTAGAGTACTACATATTAAAGGTATGGTTGAAGGTATGGCTAATTCTCTATGCATGATTTCTACAAATACATGGGAAGAAAAATCAAGTAAGATTCTTCTCTAGTGCAATGAGGGAAGAGGGATTACTACAGTTGATGCACAATGACGTGTTTGGACCTATGTTGGTTCCATAATTGCGTAAAATTTCCTACTATGTCTCATTTATAGATGACTTCTAGAGGAATATATGGATTTATTTCCTTTGGAATTTTGAATTCTGATAAATTTAAAGAGTTTCAACCTCTTGTGTAAAATTAGATAGAGAAGAAAATCAATATGTTAAGGAGAAAAAATGGTAGGAACTTCTATTAGAATTAACTTGAGGAATTATATAATAAATGCAATATACCAAGGTGGAAGTCTACACCATACACATCTCAACAAAATTGGGTTGTAGAAACGATTAATGTGAAACTAATGGAAACAATGAGAAGCATGCTTAGTGGTGCCCAGTTAGGATAAGAATTTTAGACAAATGCAATGAGTATTATGTATTATTTGGTAACAATATCACCCTCATCATCATTGGATGCCATGACTCCACACGAGGTATGGACTGGCAAGAAACCATGTCTTAAACATGTCAATGTATTTGGATGTGATTCTTGTGTACATCTTCCAAAGGAAAATGTGTAAGCTAAATAAGAAAGTTGAGTAGTGTATGTTTATTATCTATAAAGATGGTTTGAATGGTTATAATATTTGGAACTCAATAACTAAGAAGGGCACATATAGTCGAGATGTGCTATTTAGAGAAATAAAAAAATTTCTCAAAAATGAATTCCTAACATGGGAAAAAGAGCCATGGAAGATGGAGTTTGAATTAAAGCATGATGAATCATACTCTACAGAATGATGAGAATTAGAAAAAGAAAAACCACATACTATGGTATTGAGGAGATCAGTTCAGGAAACAAGACAACTAGAAAAGTATTTTTCACGTAATTTTTGTTTGAATTTTTCTTCTTCTTTTTTTATTATTGATGATTATCCTATAATTATTAGGAAGGTAGTGAATTCAAAGGATGGAAAACTTTGGAAAAAGTCCATGGTTGAAGAAATGGTTGCCTTGGGCAAGAATGAGGCTTGGGATCTAGTGGAGTTTCCAAGTAGATGAAATCTAATTGGTAGTAAATGGTCATCTAAGAAAAGGTTGAATGTAGAAAGAAAAGTGGAGGAATATATAGCTTCATTAGTAGCAAAAGGTTATTCCCATGTAGAGGGAATAGACCGTGGTGAGATATTTTAATTCTATTACATTCAATTAAGCAAAGTCTTTCGGTAGAAATGGCCGGCGCATTTCGAACCAACAACTGTGGTTCATCATGAGGACCAGATGAAGAGGCAGACCATGGCAAAGACTTAAATAGAGAGCAATGTAGAGACATAATTTCAATGGCTATATTTGAACAATAATATTTAAATTATAATATTAATTTATTAATATATTAAAAACAATATTATTAAGTAACAATTATATTAAATGGCTAGTTTTTGGAAAAAAGTATTTAAATAATGATATTATTTCATTAATTTATTAAAAATATTATAGGTAACGGCCATATTAAACGGCTAGTTTTTGAAAAAATAATAAATAATGATATTATTTCATTAATTTATTAAAATATCAAGAGGTAACGACTATATTAAAACGACTAGTTTTTGAAAAATAATATTTAAATAATGATATTAATTTATTAAAATATTAATATGTAACAACTATATTAAACGGCTAGTTTTGAAAAATAATATTTAAATAATGATATTAGTTTAATAATTTATTAGTTTATTAAAAATATTAATATGTAACGACTATATTAAACATCTATTTTTTGAAAAATAATATTTAAATTGTGATATTAGTTTATTAATTTATTAAAAACCTGAAGATAAACCACACTGGTTAGTTCAAAACGAGTCGATGGGATTTTATTTTATGTGATTTTTACCGGAAATGTTGTTACAGCTAATATGGATCACAGAAGTCTAAATTCTTCAAGTAACCACTATATTAAACAGCTAGTTTTTGAGAAATAATATTAAAAAAAAGAAAAGAAAAAAGAAAAAAAAGTCAAACTTTAAAGGAGGGGAGTCAAAAATAATAAAACCAAGTGAAGACCCTAACCAAGACAATATCATTTGATAACTAAAATAATTAGGAAATAAAATAAAATAAGAATAAGATAAACACAGTCAAAGTTATTTAATAAATAAAAAAAATAATATATATATATATACTATAATATATAATATATATATTATATATATAATTATATATATATATATATCGCCAAGAAAATAATCAAGTATAATAAAACTGGAGTCAACAACAAATATGGGGCTCAGACATTCACAAATAACAAAAAACTCCTTTGAGTAATTTTGTTATTTGTAATGGCTAGAGCGGGCTATATTTTATTGTTGACCGTTTTTTTATTGTTATTTTTTCTTGGATATTGCTGTGTGTGTGTTTTTCTATTTATTATTTATAATCTTTTCCCCATAAATTTGCACTTTGATTTTTTTTTAAAATTAATTTCTCAAAACTAGTTGTTTAATAAGAGGTTACTTATTAATATTTTGTTTTTAATATTAATAAACTATAATATCAAATTTAAATGATGTTTTCAAAGCCAGTAATATTTGGTTTTAATAGATTAATTTAAATATTATTTTTCAAAAACCAGTAATATTTGATTTTAATAAATTAATTTAAATATTATTTTTCGAAAACTAGCCATTTAATATAGTTGTTACATTAAGGAGTTTAGACTTCTGTGATCCATAATCTTGTTAAGAGAATAATTTTGGAAAAATCACATAAAAAACCATTTGTCGACGCGTTTCGAACCAACCAGTGTGGTTCATCGTCAGGACAAGTTGAAGAACCAGATCTAGCCTAGCATGTTAAATAGTCTGAGCAGAGATTCCAACGGCTAATTAACGGCTAATTTGACTAAAGAACCCAGGTCAAAAATTAAATTTAATAATGT
>APFE030311955.1:41348-66069 GCA_000404065.3 Pinus taeda | reverse complement strand
ACTAGTCATTTAATATAGTCGTTACTTAATAACATTTGTTTTTAATATATTAATAAATTAATATTACAATTTAAATATTATTGTTCAAATATAGTCGTTGAAATTATGTCTCTATATTGCTCTCTATTTAAGCCATTGCCATGGTTTGCCTCTTCATCTGGTCCTTATGATGAACCACACTTGTTGGTTCGAAATGCGTTGGCCAAAACATTCTCTTATGTGTTTCCTACCGGAATACTTTACTTAATTCATCTATGGATTCACAGAAGTTTGAATACAAAAAAATCTATTACATTCATTTTATTTTTAGTTTTTTTTTTTTTTTGAGGTAGAATAGTGGGACATGAAGATAACATTCTTACATGGTGATCTAGAAGAAGAAATTTATATGAAGCAACTAGAAGTATTTGTAGTGAAGGGAAAGAAAGAGATAGCAAGTAGGGTGAAAATTTACTTGTATAGATTAAAGAGATCATACCAAGGATGTGATATAAAAAATTAATACTTAAATATTGGGACTTGGATTCACAATAAGCAAAGTGGATCACTATGTGTATGTCAAATTAGTTGGTAATCATATTATTTATTTTGTCTTGTATGTGGATGGTATGTTGCTAATTGGCAAAAACAAGGAAATCATTTAAGATGTGAAAACTTAATTGTCTTCTAAATTTGACATGAATGATCTTGGTGTTGTAAATTTCATTTTGGGCATGGAAATTAAAAGAGATTAAGAAATAGGAAACTTTGGTTAAGTTATAGGAAGTATGTCAAGACAATATTACAAAGGTTTAATATGCAAGAATGTAAACCAATAAAGGTTCCTATTCTTGGAGGTGTAAATATATCTACAAATCAATATCTCAAGGCATAGAAAGAGGAATAGGTTATTTATAATGTTTTGTATATCAATGCAGTTGCAAGTTTGATGTATACAATGGTTTGTATTAGACCTAAAAATGCATATGCAGTGGGAGTATTGAATAAGTATATGTCAAAACTAGGGAAAGAGCCTTGGATAATAGTAAATATATATTTGAGGTATTTTCATGCCACTACTAGTTAAAGATTGTGTTACCAAGGAAGATGAGGATTAGATGAAGTTTTGATGAAAACTAGACTAGATCTTTAGATCACACAATATCTACAAGTGGTTATATGTTTAACCTATTTGTAGGATAAATTAGTGGGATGAGCAAGAGATAGTTTGTAGTGAGACTCTCTACTACAAAAGTTGAATACATGGTAGTCACTCATGCAAGAAGGGAAGCAATATGGTTATAATTATTGTGTTCAAGAATTATGATCAAATAATAACACCTCTACCAATATCAATGAAGGATTCATTTTCCTAGACCCAAGAAGCAAGCAAAGCCTTTGCAAACAATAAGGAGTCTATGTTTACAACCCATATCCTAGTCATAATTAACTTCATGAAACCCTTGTTATGGAGTGTAATGCCTCAAGCCACAACCATGTGGTAGTTTTAATGCTAGAAGGAAGGCCCCTTGATATTGAATTAAAACAACTGAAAAGAAGAACTTGCTCAAACCCATTTATGAAAAAGAAATATTGGGAATACTACATGTGGTTAAAAAATGGCACCATTACCTAATAGGAAGACACTTCAAAGTAAAAATAGATCATGATCATTTGAAGTACTTCTTGGAGCAATGATTTTCTTCACCAAATAAACAAAAATAGGTTACAAATATGTTAGGTTATAGCTTTGAAATTATCTTCAGAAAAGGAAAACATAGTATCATGGCAAACACACTTTTAAGGAAATAAAATGAATAGAGTGTTTGATATGTACTATTTCTATTCCGTAATTTAATTGAGTGGAAGAAGCAAAGATGGAATGGAAGAAAGATTATAAGTTATGCAAGATCATTCAACAAGTACAATAATTCCCAATTCCATTAAATAAATTTATGTGGAAGAATGATCTACTATGGTATCAAGATTACCTATATTTATGTAAGAATTCCCAGCTTAAACAAACGGTCATTCTTGAATTGCACACATCTCCTATAGGAGGAAATTCATTGTTCTTGAAAACCTACCATGAGATCACGAAGGATTTTTTCTAGGAAATTATTAAAACTTATGTTCAAATTTTTATGGTTGAATGTGTGGACTATTAAAAGAATAAGTGAGATATAATTAAGATATAGGGTCTCCAACAACCATTAGCTATACCAAGTCAATATTGGAAAAAAGTTTCAATGGATTTTATTATAGGTTTATCTAGATCTAAAGGAAAGAATCACGTTGTGATAGTAGTAGATAAATTTATAAAGTATGCTTATTTTTTCTCTCTTTACCATCATTTTGAAGCAAGTACAGTGGTAGAAAAATTCATGGAAACAATCCAAAAGCTACATGAATCCTGAAGATTATCATAAGTGAAAGAGATCCAATTTTCACTAGAAATTTTTTGAATGAATCATTTTCTTATTTTGGTACTCAATTGGCTCATAGCTTACCTTGCCATCCTCAATATGATGGGAAAGTTGAGATTGTAAATTTTTACAAGGCTATCTTCATTTATTTACATATAATTAACAAACAAAATGGCTCAAGTGGTTTCTCTTCATAGAATGGTGGTACAATGCATCCTTCCACACTTCATAAAAAAATTCTATGTTTATGGAACTTTATGGATATCATCCTCCATCCACCACATCACCCTTGAAAAGGAGTACAAAGTTAAACTAGTGGAGGGACACATAGGCGACCAACAAGGAGTTATTAAACTATTGAAGGACAACTTGGTTATAACACAAAATAGGATGAAACAACAAGCATATCAAAACCACAGTGAAAGGGAATATCAAATAGGGAACTAGGTATTTCAAGGCTATAAGAATATAAATAAATATCTCTCTGGAAACAAAAGAAAGAAAATAAATATCATCGAAGTATTATGGCCCCTATAAAGTGTTGCAAATGATTGGAAATATGGCTTACAATTTTTAGTTGCTTCCATATTCACATGTACATCTAGTCTTCCATGTTTCTTGGTTAGATAAGATAATCATTGATGAGATCCTAGTCCAAACTATTTTACAATAGATTAATTAAGAAGAAAAAATCATAGTAGAACTAGGAAAAAAAAGGATTAAGCAGCTATGAAATCAAAAAATTACTGAGTACCACATCAAAAGAAAGAACCTACCAGTGGAAGAAGTGACATGGGAAGAATTCATTCAGAGGAACCCATAGTTAGTTACTTTTTTAGGAGAACACTTGTTTGTGGGGGAGGGGCATATTAGGCATAAAACCCCTTAGTAAGCCCTAAATTGAGTTATTACATTTCTAATGTTATATTAGTAGGCCAACCAAAACCTTTTGTTATACCTTTTCATTATAATTTTACCCTTTGTATCATATATATACACCAAGGAGACGTAATCTTAGGATCATATCATCTTGTCTTATACATTGTACTTATTGTAAAATGAGGCTTCCCACCTCAAAGTGGATTGTATTCGTTGACTTTTATCATTTATATACACTTGGATCAAAAAAATATAATTTCTATTTCATGCATTTATCCCTTGTCATTTGTTGTGATTCAAGATTTTATTTATATTTTAATTACTTATTGAATTTATGCTACCTTTGCATTTGTCTTTGAATAATTATGCATTGACTCTTACAGGATCTCGATTTGGGATCAAGTCAAAATTTGTGAGATATTCCACTAGTATAAAAAATATACAAGATCTTATTTGGATCAATATACCATAGGAATATGGTGAATGAAAATGGAGAACTGCTTTTACCCTCCCCATTGTAGCATGCCATCTTCTAGTAGTCATCCTAGGCCAATGGAATTTCATTGTGAATTATATATTTTTCATGACACTCCAACAATATGTGGTTATTAAAAATGTAAAGGGTTGAATGTGAAGCCTCCTTATGCACATTGTCCCATTATATTAATGATTAACTACCCAAAATTGATGTTCTAATATCTTCCATTGCAATCAAGAACCTAATAGATAATATAGAGAAGACACATTGGAACACTTCCTTATGCTCCTTTTTTGAAAATTTAGAAGTTAAATCACATATGTTTTACCCAAAATTGAACAACCCATCTCCTTTTATTTATTCAAACAAGAGTCCTAATGAGCCAAAGTATGATATCAATACAACCCAACACATCTCTACTAGGAAATCCAAAATTTTGTATGAGTTCAGAGCAGCCATGTCCAATTATAGACCAAGGTCAATTCAATTGTTGGTGGTTAACAATGACTTCTCTCTTTATATCCATCTACAAAGAAAATACTAAACGTGGTACAACCACATTTGGTATGGAGCTTAGCCATATTCCCTACCTATACCTGATGTTGGGACCAAATTCTCCTTCTATAGTAATAATTACATGATTTCCAAGTCTAAAATGAATACTACAAATCTTGATTTCTTTATCCTTTCACATTTTTTGGATCCTCCCAAACAATTAGTGGCACTTATACCATTTTGTGTTCCTCTTTATAATCAATATGATTATGTGAATATTGTTAAATAGCATTTCCATGTATAGTATATGTAAAAATGGTTATTGTTCTAGAATATTTAAGAAGAGGAATATGTTATATATTGATGCTCATCAACACACTTATGGCAACAATGTAGAGTTCATAAATAGTTATGAATGCTTCTTGTTCAATGCAAATTGGTTGTTTGAGGAACACTCAATGACAAAACTTTTTATGTAAAAGAGGGAATCCAAATCTATTGTTGCACATGCCATATGTAGTTTGTCTCCTAGTGATGAACTATAAACAAAATATAACTTTTGCAAACCACCAAATCTAGGTCAAAGGTGGATTTACTTGGGACTACCATTAGAGATCCCCTTAGGGAATAAGAAAAGATAACTAAGAGATTGTATGTAGGATTTTGAATTGAATTAATGTAAATATATTGCTAATATATTCAACATTTGTTTTATAAATTGGTTGATTTCATTTCTTTCAATAAATACCCAGTGTATTGTTTGAACATACAAAATGTGTTGTTGTTTACTAATATCATATATTTAATGTTCAATATTTTTACTATAAGGATTCAAATGAAAAGTGACATGTCTACCTTCTACACTTCACCCCACTATGATGCAAATTTGAGAAATGGCTACTAAATAAGAACAAATCAATGAGGAAGCATAGCAAGCATGCCTCAATCAACTACCTATTCAATTTCCACTACATCATGGGTCAACAATTCATACTGTCGATATTAACATTGGTTCTTCACATGATGGGGACAAATACAATGATACAAAGGTTGGTATGTATGGCTTCTTACAATATACCCATGCCACAAAGTGAATGTATTTAAATGCATTCTAACAAGTTGATCTATGGGTAAAATGCTCATATCATTAATACCTTAAAAATCCTGAAATTTGATTACATTGCTCCTCTCTTTGAGCATGTGCCAATGTTCGCCCAACTAGTTTCAATGTCATTACTCTACAATATTAAAGTAATGTGTGATATTTTATAAACATTTCAGATATTTCATACAAAGGTAAGTTGTCTTTAAAAATTTTCAATTGTGGAAAAGTAGGTCACTATGTATCTAAGTGTCCACATAAGAAAGAAAAGACTGAATATGACCATAAAAGAGAAGGATAAATACATGAAAGTAAAGAAAGAGAAGAACTTCAAGAAAAAGAGCTTCTATACTCAAGAAGGAAACAACTCCTTAAAGGATGAGGATGAACAACCCTTTGATGAAGAAAGAATGAATGACTTCATGTTCATGGCTATAGAAACCTCAGATGAAAGGAAAAATTATTAAGACTGAGATGACGAAGAAGCACTAGTATATCTAGAAGGAGAACTAGTCAATGCATTGGAAGAAATACAAAGGCTCTGGAAAAAGAATAAGAAGCAAAAAAAATACTAATTAAGTATGGAAGATAAGATCACAAATCTGAGGATCCATCACTTCTTCTAAGAGTATAATTAGAGGAAGAAAAGAAGATTGAAGATACTTTGTTACAACAGCTGAAAGACAAGGGAAAGGAGTGTGAAAATCTAGAGGAAGAGATAGTCTCCCTTAGAAAGGAATTAGAGAAAACCAACGCTCATGTAAACCAGAACTTAAAATAAATTTAAGGATTTGAAAAATTATATGAAATTCTTAGTATTCAAAGATCTCATCTTGTCAAGACTAGTTTGGGTTATGAAGGAGAGACAAGCACAAAGAAATTTAAAGACAAAGAAACAATTAGCTTCGTTGTAAGCACTAAAAGATGTAACAACAATAGAACCCAAATAAATGACAACAAACAGGAGAAGCAAAGAGAAGAAAATGATAGTAAGGTAATAAGAGACACTAATAAAAACTAGTAGAAACAAACGAGTGTAAGCTATATCTATTCGAACAACCACAAAGACCGAGCAAGGAATCAGCAAAGACCTCATTTCCCTCAAAGAGGAAGCCATTAAAGAATCAGAAAATTATCCTTAAAGGAAAATTACTCCCAGGTACCAAAATATTTTTATGGTTTTTTTATTCATGTACAAATTTTGGACATTATATGTGTTGACATTATGATACAGGTGTTGTCCTTGATGGCAACTCACTCAGATGGAAGATCATGGTGCAGCATGTCAACAACAAAGAATTACAGATTTGACTACAAAGAATGAAGAAAAAGAGGTCTATGTAGGTTCACCTTGACCAAGCTACATATGCACTCAGGTTAACTGAACACAAGTCACATATATGTACACATGCACTTTCACAGAAGGAAAAGCACGTATATGTTGGAAAACTAAGCTTTTGGTCCATGGTATTTGGTCCATGGTGTTTTGATCCATAGTATTGGTCCAAGGTATTTGGCCCGATGTATTGACCCTAGGTATTGGTCCTAAGTGGTTTTGGTCCATGGTATTAAGAAATGCCTAAAACTATATAAGGAGGAGAAGATCATTAGGCCAATGGGTGCAAAGATTGTATATCTGATGAAGCGTGAGATCTAGTATGCAGGTTATCGACTTATGGTGCTTTTCTCGATCTGAACCAAGGATGAACCTTAGCAATTGATGAGGGATAAGATCTAATGATGGATCATGATCTTAAGCCCTGAAATGAATTATCATGATATGGTTTGATCATGTATAGTCTAGATCTGAATACTGACACATTTTTTATTCTGTAAATGTTATGATCTGGGTATAACTAAAGTCTAGAATAGCTACAAAATTATGAATTAATATTTGCAGATGTATATGCTGGTTGGCTTTGGTAAAAGCATGTATACACGTTGGTTCGGTTCATCATAGTAGCGTATACATTATGAGATATCATATTTGAGGTTGTAGTTGGATCTGGCTATTGTTGCAAAATTCGGGGCTCTGCTCTGTGTTTTGGTGATTGTGTTTTGATGACAATATACTAAATGTTCAGATTGATTGGTTGATTGTGATTTGCTTCAATGATGATGGGACTTTAGTGATTCAGTTGTGGGTGATTCAGATATTGATGATTGAATTTCAATGATTGGTTAATGCAGATGTATTTTATGGTTGTATTACAATGGCGATTGACTTTGAGCTTCAATGTTTTTGATGGATCTAGTATGAAAATTGGATGAAACGTGGCATTCATATTATGGTGTTGTGTTCCAGGTGTATCCAGTCTGAAAATTTATGAAACGTGGTCCCCAGAAGAAAAGAGAAGGTTGCAACCTTCTGTAGGTCGGCACTGACATACTAGTAAACATATCGGCTAGTACAAGAGCTAGGGGGTTGTAGCTCCCTTCCAATAGAAGCTGGAAAACAAGAGAAAGTTGTAGCCTTCTGCAGGTGGGTGCCTGCGTATTAGTATGAGTCTGCATAGTACAATATTGTAAACAGGTTTTTCTTATATTAAAAGAAGACAACAGTAAGTGGTTTTTGTCCCGCATTGGGTTTCCACCTTAAATCTTCGTTTTCATGTGTGTTTCTCATGTGTGATGTTTTGTTCTGTTACTACTGCACCTGTGTACTGTTTATATGGTTAATTAAGTACTGATGCACTAATTAAAGATCAACATGTGATGAATTAACTGAATCATAAGTTTGTTGGATATACGCGAGTTGCCTTAAATATAGTTGCGTATACATGCGAGTTACCTTCATTGAAGTAGCGTATATATTTTTGAGTATGAAAGGAAAAAGATTTATTGATTTAACTAGTACTGATTCACCCCCCACCTCTCAGTATTTTTTCCAACAATATGGTTATAAAATTTAGATCATACGTTCAAAATAATCAAATTAGAAATAGAAGAAATATATATTTACATTCAAACAGAGATAGAAATGATATCATAGATAACAATCATTTTTCTCCTTTCTTTGATTATATTGAATACTATAATTGTCATAACTATGCACATAAAGTGACTGATTGTAGGGCAAACTTAGATCAGCCCCTCAGATTAGGAAAAAAGAAGAAAAATTCAAACATTGAAGAAGAAAGAGGCATGAATGAAAGAGGAATATGAGATTGTCTTATATGCCCACAACCAAGGCAGTCATTAGTATATGGACAATGGATGCTCCAAACAAATGACGGGAGATATGAGTAATTTTTTTCCATTAAGAGAAGATCAAGTAAGCAGTGTTACTTTTGGGAATGATGCTCTAGGAAAGATCATGGGAAAAGGCATAGGTAACTTGGAAAATGGAAAGGGAAAGGACCAGAATGTTCTTTTTGTTGATGGACTCAAACACTATTGGACATAGTATTGTCATTGATGACAATCAGTGTCATTGATGTCAAAACAAAGTAAAATATCAAACTTAAATTGTAAACTCAAAAGAAACACTCTAGCCAAAAAACCCAAAAAAACATGAAAAGATAGCCTGAAAACAAAAAGTGTTGATGCTGGAATAACGTTTTTTCTTTCTTTTTTTGGTAAATTTTCAACATTTGATAAAAATGGCGGTAAAAGCCAAAAAAAACCAAAAAGCAAATTGTGCAAAAGACACCCTAAAAACGAAAAGTGTTGATGCTGGAATAACATATTTTTTTCGAGGTAAATTTTCAAAAAAAAATAGCAATGGCGTTAAGGATAAATATCATGAATCTGAAAAACCTTAAAATTACAAAAAATTTCAGGCATGACATTAAAGATAAAATATCACGTCTCTAAAAAACCTTCAAATTCCAACAATTTTCAGCCATGGTGTTAAAGATAAAATATCTATAATTGTTTTCAACCATAACATTAAAGATAAAATACCATGCCTCATAAAAACCTTAAAATTTTGATAATTTTTAAACCATGGAATTAAAACCTAAGATCATGACTACAGAAAACTTGAAGTTTTAAACATATATTAACCATTGCATTATGGAAAAAATATATGACCAAAAAAACATTAAAAATGAACACCTAAATGAAATTGTCATTATACCAAGAGTAAGCTCTTTTTTAAATGCTAAAAGTATAGCTATTTTAAAATCTTAATCTAAGGCAATTTGACATATTGCAACAAAAATTTAAAAATAAACCATCAAATTAACACACAAGGTAGGCGAACTCGACCTATTACAATGAAAACTTAAGAACCAACCATAAAATGGACACATTGTGGGGGCAGACTTGATTCATTATGACGAAAACTTTAAAATCAACTATCAAATTGACACATAATGGGGTCAGGTTGCTAGTCGAGGATCGATGTGGACCTTGTAGAAAAAAAAGTATATATATAACAAAAATTAAAACATTTAAAAAAAAATTAAAAAAGAAATAATAACAAGTAAATTAAAAATATATATTAAAATGAAATTACCCCAAAGAAAAAGACAAAAAAAAACCATCATATATATATGAAAAAGCAAACATAAAAAGTGTAAAAAATACAAAATTAACTCAAGATTTTTTTTTAGAAAAACATTTTAAAACAAAACATTAAGAATAAAATAAGAAATTATAGTAAAATAAATGATATATATAAACAAATTGGATAATTAAAAAAAAAGGTAAAAATAAAAAACATTAATTTTTTAAACATTGAAATAAATAAATTAAACAAAAAATATTTAAAAAATTAACTATAAAAATAAAAATAAGAAATCATTAAAATTTAAAATTTAAAATTTTAAAATAATAATAATAATAATAAATAAATCAATAATAATTAAGAAAACTAAAATAAAAAATAAAAAATTATTAAAATTAATTAAAATTAAAAAAAATAAGCAGGGCTTGGCGAGGGGTCGCAGGCAAGGGTTGCATGCAGCCCCCCTACCCTAGCCTACAGCCCCTCGGGTCCCCTGAGTGGGACTAGTTGATTTCGGGAATCGACCAAACCCGCCCAGAGGGCTCGAGGGGTCGTGAGCTAGGGCGGGTAGGGCTACATGGAATCGGCCAAGCCTGCCCTAGGGATCCGAGGGACCATGAGCTAGGACAGGCTTGGCCAATTCCATGAATCGTCGATCCATGCCCAGGGGGTCGCAGGTCAAGGCAGGTGGGGCTACATGCAGTTCCCCCCCACCCTCCCCCCAAAAAAAACAAAAAACCCTGGCCCATAGCCCATTGATCCCCATATGTGAGCATGGTCGATTCCTGCAAGCCAACCCACCCTGGACCGTGGCCCATTAGGAGGGTTGGCTGATTTCAGGAATCGGGCCTTAGGATCAGTGTATTCTTTTTTATATCTTTTAAATGTTTTTTATTTTATTTTCAAATAATTTTTAATCTTTTTTAATTGTTTTTAATGTTTTTTTTTCAATTTTATCTTTTTTTTAATGTTTTTTAATTTTTCTTAATGTTTTATTTTTTATTTCTTTAATGTTTATTTAATTGTATTTTTTTGTTTTTTAAGATTTTGTTTTTTTTTTAATTCCTTTTCTTTTTAAATTGTATGTTTAATTTTTTTACACTTTTTTTTGTTTTTTACTTAAAGTTTTCTCTAAGTTTTTTGTTTAAGAAAAGAAAAAAAAAAATCAAATGACATCATCTTTGATATAAATTTCATAAAAATTGAATTAAAAATTGTTATTTTTCCAATTTTTTTATTTAACTTTTTCATAAAAATAAATTATTTAATGTCTTTTTTTTTATCAAAAACGTATTTTTTTTAATTATATCTATATGTAAAATTTGTATTTTTTGTCAACTGTTTAAAATTGTTATTTTTTACTGAAAATTATTTTTTGTGCATTGAAGTATTAATTAACGATATATAAATATACAAAAAAATCTTATCCTCGATATATTAATGTTATTATTATTTTTAACTTCGCAAAAAAATTTAAAATTTCATTAAAAAAACCAAAAACAAAAAGTGCAAGTTTGGAAACACTTAAAAACAATTTTAGGATGGAAAACAAGAAGAGGAATAAGACAACTTGAAAAATGGTAAATAATCAACATTTAAAAAAAATTGTGAATACTTAGGGCATAAAAAAGTTTGAAGTGCCAAAAATATGCCTTAAAAAAACAAATGTTGATGCTCCACATGAAAATTACCAATATTTAAAAAAATTATCTACACTTAATACATCAATAAAACTAAAGTGCCAAAAATAAGCCCTCTAAAAAAAGAGGTTGATGTTGCATCAACACTTTTCAAAACCAGCATGAAAATCACTAACATTTTCAAAAAATGTTCATATATGATACATAAGAAAATTTAAAGTGTCAAAAATATGTCTTAAGAAAAATGTTGTTTCTTTTCAAAATCTGCATGAAAATCACCAACATTTAAAAAAAATACCCACACTTAATACATTAAAAATTTTAAAGTATCAAAAATAAGCCCTCTAAAAAAAGGTTGATGTTGCATCAACACTTTTCAAAATCAGCATTATAATCACTAACATTTAAAAAGAATGTTCCTACTTGATACATAAGAAAATTTAAGGTGTTAAAAATATGCTCCAAAAAAAGGGTGTGTTCTGAACCAACACTTTTCAAAATCAGATGATTTTTTGCTACCTCAAAAAAATGAGAACTCGATAGGGTTCATGTTTGATAGTTTACTTTGTTTCAAAGGGGAAGTCTAAAGAAGCCGCAGTGTCATTCATGAATCTAAGGGAGCAATATGATAGTCTGATCTCTTATATGCCCTCATCAAATAAAATCAAAATGATTTGAATTTTATTAAGGTTTTGTCCCATCTATGATGCTCAAATGAATCTATGGATGGTATGGTTAGATATTTTTCTCTAATACCTTTCAAACAGTATATCACACTTGGAAAAACTCCTCTCGGATGAGAAGTTATGATTGTTTGTAGTTGGTAGCTGTAATGAGGATTAAAAGACTAAATTTATTTGAAAAACCACCAAATTTTGTCAACAATGTGCATCTTTAGAGCATATCTATGATATTGCGATGAAATATATGGTGTTTGTTAACCAAAATTGTGCATTATTTAATCCATACTTGTGTTCTAGAGAATCTAGCCATTGAAATTCTCATCAACGATAGATGAAGTGTCAACATCATTGATGTTTAATGAGGGTCGCCCCTCCACGTTAGCCCAGTATTGTAGTGATGCATGGAAATATTATGTTAGACTCCTTGGTTAGATGCAATGTTGATCCCTCCCGCACAGTCAACGATGGCATGACAACCCTGAAGTGGATGTTGAATTGAAAAATCACATGTGGACAAGTGACTACAATGATACGTGGTCATTTGTGGTTGGCCTAAGATGATGACATGGAAAGTAATGATGACGTGCCATGGTAAGGATGATGTGGCATCTTGTCATGATACCACATGGCATGCCAATATGGCACTTTTATCTGCCCAATAAATACAAATCTTGGTGACACATGGCCCACTTAGAGTGTGCCACATGGCAATTATGACATCATAGTGACAACAAAAATTGAGTGTTTAATGACCCTTATATCCTAATCATTTGATATGGTCCCATGAGTCGGCCCATTCCCTAAAGTGGGTTGTGATTGTGTATATATTAGTGGCATGGTTTGTGACTTAGGGGCATCAGTGTGGAGCATGGAGAATGAATTGAAGGCTTGGCCTTCGTGACTAGTCTAAGGCATTGCAACTCATGTGGTTGCAAGGTCGAAATTTTAAGAATCCTTGTGGGTATGACGTGGAGAGTGCAATTTGTTTGATTGGTTGGTTATTGATTGGTCTGGCCTTGGCTCATGGCAACACAAACATTTTTTATGATGTGGAGAAAATAATTCATTTTATTAGTTGATTTTTGATTGGTTTGGCCTTAGTTCAAGACAACGTAAACATTTTTTTTTATCTGGAGAACACAAATTGTTTTTTATTGACCTGAGCCTGACGTGGAGAACATAGTCCTTACATGGAGAGTGTAGTTCATGTGATTGGTCAGGCCATGTTCCTGACATGGAGAACACAGTTTGTATCGAATGACCTAACTCTAACATGGAAAGTACAAGTTTTTTTTATTGAACTAGAATGTTCCTAATGTGGAGAGTGTAGTTCATTTTGTCCAACTTGGAGAGCACCAAGAGCACATTTTTTTTATTGGTCAATCCTGGTCGTGGAGAGCATAGTTCCATTGGTCTAACTTGGATAATGTCAAGAGAATAGTTCATTTTAATTGGTCAGACCCTGGTCCAGACATGGAGAGCACAATTCATTTTGATTGGCCCAACCCTAGTCCCTGCAGTTTGATGTGATAATGATCTCTTGGTAAGCTCTAATAAATTTTAATGTTTCGGTCCTACACAAAGGAGCTAGTTGCACAATTTGTTGGTGTATAATAGTGCCCTAGTGAGGTTGAGGGTTTGACTAGAATGAAAAGTTGATTATTTTATTATTTTTATTTTTTCTAATAGAGATCCATTTTTTCAAATGTTTAATCCAACTAAGGGTAACCAATTTGTAGAATGGTTGCCTAGCTTTTCCCATTTGTAGAATAGTTAATTTTTCCAATGTTTTGTCGATCAAATTGAGTGCAAATTGATTTTTGAGAAGGATTATTGGTTGAATTATTTTGTAATTTAATAAAGATAAGCTACAAATAGGCGTTGAGATCATGGAGGTCATGGTTATTGGAAATATGAGTACATAAACAAGCTTTTTTACATATGAAGAGAAGTAATTTGATTTAATTATAATTTGAGCTTGTGGATCCAGTCTGAAATATTCTGAAAAGGGGTCCACACCATGTAGAAGAAGGAGGTGGGTGCCTCTGCTGTGGTTGGTTCCCTAATCAAGTTGAAGCCTACAACAAGTTGGAGCTTGCAAATTTTTCAAGGTTGGTGCCTCAATTAGGTTGAAGCCTACAACAAATTAGATCTTGCACATTTTTTTAGGTTGGTGCCTCAATCAAGTTGTAGTCTATTGCAATTGGGTGCTTGCACATATTGGGGGTTGGTACCTCCAATAGGTTGTTGCCTACAAATTTTATTTTGGAGTTTGTTTCGTCCAAAAAGTTGATGCTTGCAAATCTATGTAATCAAATTGAAGAAGACAAAAAAAACTGTACTTTTCTCCCACAAGGGTTTCCACGTAAAATATGGTGTTCTCATGTGTTGATGTGATGGTGGTTTCTTGACGCACACATTCATTCATTGCTATGATGCACATTATTTTATGATGCACTGCTATGCAACCAATTATTTATGAAATGTTTTGAAATGATGAATTTTCCATGAAACCTTCCTCATATCCTTAGGAGACAATGCTTGGCTAGTTGTAGAGAGTAATTATCAATTTTTCTTTTCTCCTCCGACTAATATAGTTGGTAAGGATCTCTATACATCCAATGCAATAGCTAAGCATGACATTTTAGTGGTTTATCAAATACATAATTTGTCAAAGCAATGCATTTCAAGTCAGCTCACGATAAATTGTTAAGGGGATAAGAAAGTGAAGGAAGCCAAGCTACAATCTTACAGGGATCAATTCAAAATTTTGAAAATGCTAGAAGATCAGGATATTCCTTCATGTTTTATTTGAGTAGACAAGGTTGTCAACACTATTGTTTGTCTTGGTGAAGAAGTCAGTGATGATGTTGTCATTCAAAAACTATTGAGATATCTTCCTTCAAGATTCAATCCCAAGGTATCATCCCTTGAAGACATATCAGACATGGATATGCTTCATGGAACACTCTCAGCATATGAATTAAATACAAAGAAGGACAAGTCAGGAATCAAAGAAGTAGCATTCAAAGTAGCCAAAGAAGGAAGAAAGCACAAGAATCAAGGAGACCCCAATCATGAATCTGATGAACAAGAAGCCAAGCTCATCAGAAAGCTAAATAAAGGGACCAAAAATTTTAAAGATAAGCTTCCTTTCAAATGCTTTGAATGTGGAAGAATAATAAATTATGCTTCTAAATGTCCTTATGCAAAAATAAATGATAGTGATGATGAATTAATATTCAAGTCTAAGGATCAAAAGAAGAAATGAAATTCCAAAAAGAAAAACTTCTCAAAAGAAGAAATTGATTATGATAGAAATGAAAGTGCAAGTGATGATGAAAGAGGTGATATTGTTCTTTATTGAAGTAGAAGAAAATGAAGTAGAAATAGATTATGAAGGAGAACACATAAGTGCATTGAAAGAAATAAAAACCATTAGAAAGAGGGTGGGTCAACTAGAGAAGCAACTCCAAGATAGAGATCAAGATGCAGATTCCATTATACTCTCAAGGTCGAGCTAGAAGAATCCAAAATAATAAAGGATTTTTTTTGTCAAAATAGTGGAACAAATAGGACGAACTTTGTGAAAAAATAGAATAATTTGTGCATTTGAAAGATGAATTGGAACAACTCAAACACAATGTAAAGCTTCTCGACAGATCTAAGTCTTTGGATCACATCCTCAACATTCAAAACATCAAAGTAGGTCTTGGTTATCAAGAAGGTTGTGAGACATCCAAAGATAAATCTCTTTCAAGTACATCAAATGAAGATAAACCTAAGAATCATGATCAGACGTTCATTAGATCCAACAACGACTCATTTGAATATTCTAAGAAAGTGATGAATGAACCTAAGCATGTCCATTTCAAGATTTTAGATGATTCTAAGAATGATATAAGGAATCAGCAAGATACAACTATCCCACGTAATAAAAGGAACCGGGATGAAATTATGAATACCCACACAACAAAAAATTGTCCCAAAGGATCCACAAGAACCAATGGAACAAGAGTCAAAAATAAAAAAAGCGATGAATCTCTTCCAAGGAACAACTTCAAAATATATGTCACATCAACAAAACCTTATGCCATTAGGTATCAAAATAAGTTCTTTGGTCATTTTTTATCATGCACAAAATTTAGACACAACGCATGAGATTACAAAACCTATGATAATATCAAGTATAGAGGATATGATCAATTCCCTAGTCTTAGATATATAGATCAAGTTAGAAGTTATGGCAACAGATCATATGAGTCATTTCTACCAATACTCAAGCCCAATGTAGAATGTTACATGTGTCATAATGAAGTACACATAGCACATGATTGTGGGATCAATATGAGATGGCACAAGAGAGAGGGATTGTCTATTAACTCAAGAATGAACACCAAGGAGTAGAGAATGAAACATGAAGAAAAAAGGATATATCTAATCCATTAGTGAAGGCTTATTCAAGAATATAATTATTTGAAATAAAACTTCAAAAAGAAAAATTATGCAGGAGGAAGATGAACATAGCTAGAAGTATATTCAAGGAAATAAGTTATCAACACAGAAAGATTCACATGATAGGAGCATGGTCTCGAGGGGGGATTCCATTTACAAAAGATCATGTCCACAGGGAATTTTAGGAACAATTATGAAGTATTGGTAAGAAAACCATGTCCTTTTTCCATTGATGTCAAATGGGGGTAGAAATAACATTTTAAAATAAAACATTGAATTAGTAGGAGGATTTTGAAAAGAAAGATTGTATTGAAATAGGATCAAGCAATAAGAATTTACACAACCATGTTAGGTGGATTTCAATGAGTTCTTAGCAGTATGTCAGGGGGAATTCATTCCATTTCCATCAATGAATATCATTGTATGGTGGTGTTGTTATCAATGAATAAGGGGGGTATTATTGAACATAGTGTTGTCATTGATGGCAATCAATGTCATTAATGTCAAAGGGGATGTCTAAGGAAGCAATAGTGTCACTGATGAATCTAAGGAAGCAATATGATAGTTCGATCTATTACATTCCCTCATCAAATAAATCATACTGATTTCAATTTTATCAATATTTTGCTGAAATTATGGTGCTCAAATGAATATATGGATGGTATTGTTAGATAGATCTCTTTGAAACATTTCCAACAATATATTAGATTTGAAAAAACTCCTCCCACATGAGAAGTTATAATCATTTGAAGTTGGAAGTTGCAATGAGGATAAAAGCACCAAATTTATTTTAAAAAACACTAAAATTGTTAAACATCATGCATCTTCAGAGAATATCTATGATCTTGTGTTGAAACCTATCATGGTTGTCAAACAAACTTGAGCACTATTTAATATATTAAATTTCATGCATCTTTAGAGAATCTATCCATTGAAAATATCAAGAACAATAGATGAAGTGTCAATATGCCTAAAGTTTAATGAGGGTCACCCCTCCAGATTGGCCCAATCTTGTAGCGACATGCAGCAACATTCTATTATACCCCTCGGTCAGATGCCACGTGGATCCCACTACACAATCAACAATGACGTTGCACAACTAACCTGGATGTTGAATTAATGAATCACATGTGGACATGTGGTGACAGTGACATGTGGCCATTTGTGGTTAGCCTAAGATGATGGCATGGCAGTGAAGATGAAAAGGCTAGCAATGATGGTGTGGCATGAAAAGGATGACATGGAATGTTGTCATGATGCAATGTGGAATGCGAATATGGAACTTTCATTCGGCCAATAAGTGAAAATCTTGGTGACACATGGCCCACTTAGAGTGTGCCACGTGGTAGGTATGATGTCACAGTGATGCTAGCAATTGGGTGCATAATGACTCTTAGATCTTGATCATTTGATATGGTACCATGACTAGGCCCACTATCTAAAGGGTGCTCTTGTCATGTATATATCATTGACATGGTTCATAACTTAGGGGCATCAATGTGGAGCATGGAGAATGAACTGAAGGCTTGGCCTTCATGGCTAGTTTGAGGCATTGCATCTTATGTGGTTGTAGGGTATAAACTTTGTAGATTCTTGTAGTTCTGACATGGAGATTGCAATTCATTTGATTGGTTGTTTTTTATTATTCTATCCTCTATTCGTGGTAACATAAACATTTCTTCTGACGTGGAGGTAATAGTTCATTATGATTGGTTGGTTGTTGATTAGTTTGGCCCTAGTTCATGGCAACGTAAACATTTTTTTCTACATGGAGGACACAATTTGTTTTTGATTGACTTGACCCTAATGTGGAGAACACAGTCCTGACATGGAAAGCATAGTTCATGTGACAGGTTAGGCCTCAGTCCTAACATGGAGAACATAGTTTTTTTTGGTTGACCTAACCCTGATGTAGAAAGTGCAATTCATTTTGATTAGATTGGATTATTCCTAATGTGGAGAACACAATTTGTTTGGTCTGACTTGGAGAGTGTCAAGGGCACACTTCATTTTGATTGGTCAAGCCATGGTCCTTGTAAGTTTTTATAGCATTGTCAGGTGTTCTAGTCTCGACTTTGGTCAGAGAGGCTAAGGAACACAAGAACTCTAGAACCCAAAAAACAATTAGGAGAAAACACCTAGAGATGTTTCAATTAAATTAATTAGTCAATAATTAAATATTTACTAAGTCTAACTTAGGAAAAGTTATTAATTAATAGGAGCTAATTGATAAAGGTGTGATTTATTTATAAACTCACATGGATCGACTCAAAAATGATCTTTCTCGTTGATAAGGATTTAATCTTGGTCATTGGTGATCCAATGAGAGATTATAAGAGAAGGACAACGGGGTCGGAGAAAGACACATCAAAGTAGCAAGTTTCCTTGGCAGATTGAGCTACCAAGTTGTAGAGTTTGAGCAGGGATAAAAGTTCGAGCTAGAAGGACACAGAGGTGAGAGGGAGATCAATAGCAAGATTTTAGACGAATTTTCCACTGCCAGAAGAGTCAGTAGAGGGAGGTCAAAGCTATCCACTGGATGTTGCATAGGGGCTTATGTAGATCCTCAAAGAGGAAATTTGATTCAGCTAGAGAGGAAGTCAATTCAGTTGTTGGAGGCCGATATTTTCACCAAGAAGCCATGCAAATCATTTCCAGAGGCAGCAATAGGCAATACGTCATCATCAAAGGAAGATTTTGGGTAGTGAAATTTGGTTTACTTAGAGGCATGTGCAAGGTTTTACCAGAGCCAGTTATGAGGCTTGTTTTGTCGCAAGATTGCTTGTGGAAGAAGGGAAAAATTCCCTCAATAATTTTCCAATATTTCTCTTAGAGAGGATTTCCAATTTGGCATCCATTTTATTGCACTCAGATTTTTTGTTGAAGAATTTTAATAAAACCCTCATTTATTACACTGGTTTTCCCACTTTGGGTTTTCCAAGGGATATTTGTCCAAAAATAAATTGTGTTAAATTTTGTGTTTCTCAATTTCTAGCATTTTATTTTCCACGGTGTTTTTATGGTGAAAATTTTATTTGTGATTTTATTCATTATTTGTCGTAGCAAATAAATTGCACTTAATTTTTAATCAGTTAGAAGAATAATTTCTAGTTGCTACAATAGATTAAAAATTTCACATGTTATCAAATAAAGCTTGACATATCAGAGGCTCAGAGACAGAGAAGGAGAAATTTCACAGTTCAGAGGGAATTTTAGCAATTTTTTTCTAGGTTTTCACAGAAGCTAGCCAAGCAGTTCAAATTGTTGAATAGGGGTTCAATTCTCTAGTTGCAGGTGGAAAGACAAAATTTGATTTGTTCACTGACAATTGCAGTAGGCAGTGGCATATCAGGGAAGAATTTCTGGTGAGCAAAACAAAGAATTTGTTGAGCATATCTAGGTGCAATAATTTTGCAACAGTAATTGCAGAAGCAGAACCAGTGCCCAGTGGAAGAGAAATTACACACAGAGAGGGATTTTTATCAGAGGATTTCCAGATTTATTTTTCTTGAGGAAATCCTTGATTTCCATTTGTAGGGGGAAGTAGCAGCTAGAAGAATGCACATCCCATGAGGGATTTTGAGTACCAAAGCAAGCTACTAAGCAGAAAATGAGGAGATTCCTGTTTATTTTCTCGATTGTGAATTTTACAGAAAATGGTCTCAGCGGGACATCAAGATCAGGATAGGCTAGATGAAGCTTCAAATTATTGTATCTGGAAAACCAAAATGACTTTCCTACTAGATAAGTATGGTTTGAAGATGTACGAAGAGAGAGTTCTAGTTGTACATATAGACCCGAATCAACCAGAGAACTACAATAAGGAGATGTCCAAGGAGAAGTGGTTGATCCTCGATGAAGTTCAAGATCATGTAGTCTCACACATAGTGGCCAAGAATATGGCCAGAGAAATGTGGGATTCTCTTGTATCACTCTAACATAATCCTTTTTAGAATCAAAATATGTTCCTAAAGGAGAAGTCGAGAACCACTAGGATGCAGAAGGGAGAAGGAGTTACTCCCTACCCCACCAAGATTCAGGATGTCTGGAATGAGATTTCTGCAGTTGAAGAGACACCTCAAGACAGTGAGTTTTTGCATGTAGTCATCAATGGTTTCATCAAGGAATGGGATACTTTCATCCAAGGTATCACTAGATGAGATCAGTTACCAAGTTAGAATCAATTGTGGGCATATTTCACACAAGAGGAGATGAGACTTGCGCTAGTCAAGAGTAGTCTTAGTGGCAGAAACAGAGGACCAAAGAGTGTGAAGGAGGAGGAGAATGTAGCCCTTGAATCAAAAGGAAAGGCAAAGAAATGTCCCAGTCAAGGACAAGGCTCACATGGGAGGAGAAAATAAGAAGAAGATGTTAGAAAATTATATATTACAGAGCAATGGGACACATGAATATTGCAGAAATATAAACACAGAAAATGCATAAAACAAGAGACACATAGATATACGTGGTTCATCCAGTTTGGGCTACGTCCACGAAGAAACAACCAGTCCTTCTTTTATTATATTATCTGGCAAACTGAAGAGATACAACCTGCAGCAGATCCGTTGTAACTCCCTCTTCGCTCTCAATCTCCTCTCTCTTCCTCACTCAGAATACAGATATACATAGACACAATACAATTCCCTCATATATAGTGAGGGGTTGCCTTCTAGGGAAAAAAACCCTAAATTAAGCATAACTACTACCCTCATATCATCTGCCTAACGAACGGTCCATATTGACTAGAAATTACTATACTTTTACAAGGCAATTTTACATCTAATTTTAGCTTCGAGGGCACTACCCCTAAACCCCCCCCCCAAGGGGGCCGCTGGCCCCTGCACTCCCTCGTGTGTAGGGGTGTACATTCTTCCTGGGGTACATCCAATTGAAACCATTGAATACATATGATAATTAGGCTCCACACCCAACAATCTCTCACTTTGAGACTAATTATAGCAACTCCACCGCTACTTCATTTGCTAGACAATGACTCTACTTTGGACCTGGCTGTTTCTCATCTTCTTCATCATACTTGAAGACCAATTGAAACTGAGCAAATTCTTAGTTTCTCCCTGGTTACAACTTTTGTTAACATATCTACAGGATTCTGCCTAGTGTGTATCTTTTCCAGATTCAACTGTCCATCTTCCAATGCTGATCGTATGAAATGGTACTTTAGTTGTACATGTTTAGTCTGGGAATGAAATGCAGAGTTCTTTGCAAGATGTATGGCACTCTGGCTGTCACTGTATAACCTGCCCAACTCTTTCTTTTTACCTAATTCATCTAGAAACCTTTGTAACCAAATCATTTCTTTACTAGCCTCTATAGCAGCAACATACTCAGCTTCTGTTGTTGAGAGTGAAACAACACTTTGCAGTTTTGAGACCCAACTGATAGTTGTTCCAGCTACAGTAAACACATACCCAGTTGTGCTCCTCCTGTTATCTCTATCACCCACCATATCTGCATCAACATATCCCTGTAGAGCAATGTTTGAACCACCAAATACTAATGCTTGATTTGAGTTACCTCTCAAATACCTGAGAATCCACTTCACTGCCATCCAATGTTCTTTTCCTGGATTGTTCATGTACCTACTTACAACTTCCATTTCATGTGCAATGTCAGGCCTTGTGCAAACCATTGCATACATTAAGCTTCCAACTGTTGATGCATATGGAACTTTAGACATATGAGCCATTTCTTCCTGAACCTTGGGACATGCCTCCTTAATTTGAAATGGCTAGCCAAAGGTGTACTAACTGGTTTTTCATTTTGCATATTAAACCTTTTCAACACCTTTTCTATGTACTCACTTTGAGACAATGTTAATTTGCGATTCTTCATGTCTCTAGCTATTCTCATACCAAGGATTTGTTTTTCAACACCCAAATCCTTCATTGCAAATGAGTTTGCCAATTTCCTTTTAAGAACATTTATTTCCTACATGTTAGAACCTGCAACAAGCATGTCATCTACATACAATAACAATATAATATAGCTGCTATCATTTTGCCTTTTGAGATAAACACAATGGTCAGAGTGACATCTAGTATAACCTTGTTCAGACATAAACCTATCAAATTTTAGATACCACTACCTTGGAGCCTGTTTTGAGCCATACAAGCTCTTCTTCAACTTGCACACTAGTTTATCCTTCCCTTTTACCTCATATCCTTGTGGCTGCTGCATATATATCTCTTCCTCCATATCCCCATGGAGAAAGGTCGTCTTTACATCTAATTGCTCAAGATGTAAATCTTCAGCAGCTACTAGACTTAAAATAGTTCTGATTGAAGTCATTTTAACAACAGAAGAAAATATCTCATCAATGTTTATACTCTTTTTCTGTGCAAACCCTTTCACCACAAGTCTAGCTTTATACCTTTTTCTACCTCCATCTTCTTCCTTCAACTTGTAAACCAATTTATTTTGCAATGTTGATTTACCTGCAGGAAACCTGACTAAGTCCCAAATCTCATTATGTGCTAAGGATTCCATCTCTTCTTTCATGGCTTTCTCCCACTTCTTCCTGGTTTCTACCTGCACTGCTTCTTCATAACATTCTGGTTCACCAAAATCAATCAACAATACATAATATAATGAAGGAGAGTATTGTTCAGGGGGTCTACTTATCCTAGTGGATCTTCTAACACCACTTTCAAGTGTTTGAAGTGATTGTTGTTGTTGTGGTTGTTGTTCTGGCTATTGATCATTATGCTTTTCAGGCACCATCACTTTTTCTGTGATCTCGTCAAGCACTGTGTATTCTCTGTTTTCTTTTTCCTGTTTCTTTTCCTACAGTTGATCCTTATACAAAACCTTTTCGTTGAATATTACATCTCTTCTCCTAATGATTTTGTGATTTTCATATTCACATAAGTGATAACCAAAATCGTTAACACCATATCTAGTAAAGGTACATTTCTTTGATTTTGCCTCAAGCTTTGTTCTATTTTCTTTATTAATGTGGACGAAGGCTTCACAACCAAAAGTCTTTGAAAAAGAGTAGCTTACCTTTTTACCTGTCCATGCCTCCTCTGGAATATCACCATCCAAGGAACTTGAAGGCCCTCTGTTTATTAGATAAATAGAAATATCTACAACATCTGCCCAAAATTGTAAAGGCAATCCTGCATGCAATCTCATGCACCTTGCACACTCCATGATTGTCCTGTTCATCCTTTCTGACACACCATTTTCTTGTGGTGTTCCTGGAACTGTCTTCTCTCTGTGAATTCCATTCTCTGAACAGTACCTATCAAACTCTTTGCTGCAATATTCAACTCCATTATCTGATCTAAGACACTTCAACCTTTTCCTTGTCTCATTTTCAACCAAACCTTTCCATTTCTTGAAAGTATCAAATACATCAGATTTATTTCAAATACAATAAATCCAAGTTTTTCTGGTTACATCATCAATAAAAGTAACATAATAACGAGATCCACCAAGAGATGATACCTAAACAGGTCCCCATACATCTGTATGCACAAGCTCTAATTTTTCACTCTTCTTTTCTTTCCCAACTCTAAGGAATCTGACTCTCTTCTGTTTTCCATAAACACAATTCTCACAGAATTTTAAATCAACATGCTTCAAACCTAGCAACAAATTTCTTGAGTGAAGAATTTGCATCCCCTTCTCACTCATGTGCCCGAGCCTATGATGGCACAATGTCGTATCTTCTCCTATAGAGGTTAAAGCATTAAAAGAATTAAAAATACCATTGCATAAATACAATGTACCAACCTTTCCTCCTTTCACTATTACCAGGGATCCTTTAGTGACCTTCTAGGTTTTATCTGTGAAAGTAGTTACGCAACCTTCACCTCCCCACTACCCTGTTGAAATCAGATTTTTCTTCAGATCTAGAACATGCCTTACCTCCTTCAATAGCCATTGATTTCCATTCTGTTGTTTTATATAATGTACCCATTCCAATGATTTTACACAGTCTATCATCACCCAATCGAACGTATCCAAAATCTCCTTGAACATTATCATGAAAATGTTTCTTATCAGGTGTGGCATGGAATGAGGCCCCTGAATCTACCACCTAGGCATCAATAATATTTTCTAATGAAAGAATCAAAGCATCTTGCAACACATCACCTGTTACATT
>APFE030311955.1:20481-41222 GCA_000404065.3 Pinus taeda | reverse complement strand
ATTTTTCGACCCTAAACCTACCATCTTCCGCCATTGTTCCCACTCGAACCAGGAACCCTTCTCTCCTGCGATTTTATCACCCAAATAGACCTTCGGCTCTGATACCAGTTGTTAGAAAATTATATATTACAGAGTAATGGAACACATAAAATATTGCAGAAATATAAAAACAAAAAATGCATAAAACAAGAGAGACACAGATATACGTGGTTCACCCAGTTTGGGCTACATCCAAGGAGAAACAGCCAATCCTTCTTTTATTATATTATCCAACAAACTGAAGAGATACAACCTACAGTAGATCCGCTGTAACTCCCTCTTCACTCTTAATCTCCTCTCTCTTCCTCACTTGGAATACAGATATACATAGACACAATACAATTCCCTCATATATAGTGAGGGGTTGCCTTCTAGGGCAAAAAACCCTAAATTAAACATAACTACTACCGTCAGATCATTCGCCTAATGAACGGCCCAAATTGACTAGAAATTACTATACTTTTACAAGGAAATTTTACATCTAATTTTAGCTTCGGGGGCACTGCCCTCGAACCCCCGACGGGGGACCGCTGGCCCCCAAACCCCCCAGCCGGGGGGGGGACAAGTCCCCCCCACACCCCCCCATGTGGAGGGGTCTACAATCTTCCTTGGGTATACATCTAGCCGAAACCTTTGAATACAAAAGATAATCAGGCTCCACACCCAACAGAAGAATATGTCAAAGATTAAGTGCTTCTGATGTGGTGAGTTTGGTCACTACAGAAACCAATGTCCATAGAGGAAAATTGACAAGAATGAGAAGTAGGAGAAGGAAGTAGCTTCAGTGGAGATAGATAATTTGTCTTCTAGGTTGGAGGATGAATTCGTACTATAACCAATTATACCTCTAAGAGAGAAGTGGGGTGAAATTGAACTTTAGTCACTAGAGTTGTAGAGATTTAGGCAATGTCCAAGTAGGATAACATCAAACAGGTGGTTCTTCATGGATCAATACCCTTGATACATGGGTCTGCATTATTCAGTAGTAGATGGATCAATGTTTAGGATGGCACAGACAAATCTTGAGGGACAGATGCCTTACTAGTTACAGTTAGATTTTTAGGGGCAGATGCAAAATAGATAGTTACTTAGTGGATAGTGCAGAGGTTAGTAGTAATCAAAGACTCAAGAGACAATTGTAGAGCCATTCCAAGGACACAGTTGATTGAGAGGATTTTTCCCACTTACAGTAGTTGCAGTAGCAACAACAACATGATATTAGTTGCAACGCAGTGCAGAGTTGGCAATCATACATGATATGCATTATAGTGTCAGCAGCAACACAAATGCAGGATGGTTCAACTACAAAGTGGAAGATGAATCAGAGTTGTGCAGTAGTTGGTGGGTAGTGGAAGGTTGTCACAATTGTCATAAATCAACAACTTGTATGAGAGGATGTTACGAGATAGGAGAACACCTTCCTCGCTTAGAGGGACTATTAGTCCTTGTAGCATCATAAGGTGTTCTAGTCTCGACTTAGGTCAAAGAGGCTAAGGAACACAAGAAATCCAGAACCTAGAAAATGTTTAAAGAGAAAACACCTAGATATGGCTCAATTATGTTAATTAGTCAAATTTTAATATTTCCTAAGTCTAACTTAGGAAAAGTGATTAATTAATAGGAATTAATTGAGAAAGGTGAGATTTCTCAAGAAACTCACATGGATCGATTCAAAAATAATATTAGTTTCTGATGGGGACTTAATCATGGTCATTGGTGAGCCAACAAGAGATTATAATAGGAGGTAAACGGGGTTGGAGTAAGACACACCAAAGTAGTGAGATTCCTTGGCATATCGAGCTACTCAGTTTTAGAGTTCGAGAAAGGAGAAAAGTTTGAGCCATAAGGAAGTAGAGGTGAGAGGGATATCAGTACCAGGATTCTAGAGTTATTTTCTAGTGCCAGAAGATTCAATTGACAGAGGTCTAAGTTATCCATAGGAATTTATCCAAGGGCTTGTGTAAAGCCTCATAGAGGTAATTCGATTTAGCCAAAGAGGAAATTGATTCAGTTGTTGGAGGTCAAAATTTTCACCAGGAGACCAAACGAATCATTTCCAGAGGTAGCAACAAATAGGATGTTTTCAATAGAGGTATATTCTAGGCAGTGTGAGTTGTTCTATGTAGAGGCTTGTGCAAGGGTTTCCCAAAGCCATTTCTAAGGCTCGTTTTGTCTTAGGATTGCTTGTGGAAGAAGGGAAAATTTCCCTCAATAATTTTTTTAGTATTTCTCTCAAAGGGAATTTGGAGTTTGGCATCCATTTTATTGTACTCAAATTTGTTGTTCAAGAATAATAATAAAACCTTCATCTGCTACACTAGTTTTCCTACATTGGGTTTTTTTGGGGACATTTGTCTAAAAATAATTGTGTCAAATTTTGTGTGTGCCCAATATTTCTCAGTTTTGAGCATTTTATTTTCTACGGCATTTTTATGGTGAAAATTGCAGTTGTGATTTTATTCATTATTTGCATAGAAAATAAAATGTAATTAAATTTTAATTAGTTATAAGAATAATTTCCAATTGTTGCAATAGATTAAAAATTTCACAATCTAGACATGGGGAACACATTTCATTTGGTTTGACTTAGAGAACACCAAGATCACAATTCGTTTTGATTGGTCAATCCCTAAATCTGACGTGGAGAGCACAATTTGTTTTGATTAGCATCCATGGTCCTAACATTTGACATGGAAATGACCTTAGGATAATCTCTAATAAGTTTAGTGTTCTAGTCCTACACGAAGAACCTAGTAGCACAGTTGGTTGGTGTATATTCACGCCCCCATGAGGTTGAGGATTCGAGCTCGACGGAAAGTTGATTATTTCATTATTATTTTTTTACCGATGGAGATCGATTATTTTGAACGTTTAATCCAAATAAAGGTGACCATTTTGTAGAATGATTGCGTGACTTTGTCCATTTTGAAGAACATGCACCGAAAAAACCATTTTGTAGAATAGTTAATTTTTCCAATGTTTTGTGGGTCAAATTGAGTGCAAATTGATTTTTGGAAAGGATTATTGGTTGGATTTTTTTGTAATTTGATAAAGAGAATCTAGAAATAGGTATTGTGATAAGGGAGGTCATGGTTATTGCGAATATGAGTATTTGAACATGTTTGCATCATATGAAAAGAAGGAAAGTTAATTTGGTTATGATTTGAGCTTGTGGATCTAGTCTGAAATATTGCGAAAAGTGGCCTACACTAAGTTGAAGAAGGAGGTGGGTGTCTCCACTGAGGTTGGTGCCTCAATCAAGTTGAAACCTACAATAAGTCAGAGCTTGCACATATTTTGAGGTTGGTTCCTCAATTAGTTTGAAGCCTACAGCAAGTCGGAACTTGCACATTTTTTTAGGTTGGTGCCTCATCAGGTTGTAGCCTATTGCAAGTGGGTGCTTTGCACATATTAGGGGTTGATGCTTCCAGTAGGGTTGTGCCTGCTAATTTATTTTGGGGGTTGGTACCTCTAGCCAGTTCGTGCTTGCAAATCTATGTAACCAAATTGAAGAAGACAAAAATAATTTGTGGTTTTATTTCGCAAGGGTTTCCACATAAAAGTTGGTGTTCTCATGTGTTGATGTGATGTTTGTTTCTTGATGCACAATTTCATTCATTTTTATGATGCACATTATTTTCATATGCAATGTTATATAGTCAATTATTGATGAAATGTTTTGAAATGATAAATTTTCCATTACATTGGTTGTATGGGGAATCTTTATGAGAGTTGGTAATGGAAAAGAAGGTTGGAACATTGAAACTTTGATCATATAGTGAAGCTCAATAGAAAGGAAGTTGTAAGCGACTCAATCCAAGCAATACAATTTGTAAATAATGCCAAATTGTTACCAAAAATCAAGTTCACTTCAAGACCAAAGAAAACTCATCTACTAGGAATCTACAACAAGTTCATACTGACTTATTTGGACCTTCAAGAATTGAAACCCTAAGTGGTGAGCGATAAATTATGTTGATTATTGATGATTATACGAGACCTATTTGGGTTTCATTTTTAAAGGAGAAATTTGAAGTATTTTAAAATTTTAAAACCGTCAAACCCTTCATTAAAAACTAAACTCATTATCATTTTAATTATATAAGGTTAGGCAGGGGTGGGGATTTTACTTCAAATGAATTTGAATTTTTTTGTGAGGAACATGGAATTAGAAGACAATTCACATTTGCAAACACCCATAACAAAATCATGTGGTTGAAATGTAAAATAGATCAATGCATCAAATAGCAAGAGCAATTTTGGATGAAATAAATCTACCAAATAATTTTTGGGCTAAATTTGTTGATACAATAGTCCATATTTTAAATAAAGCACATCCCTGGCCAAATAGCGACAAGACTCCCTACGAACTATGGTATGAAAAACCAGCATCAATAAAGTGTTTCAAAGTCTTTGGCAAAAAGTTATACAACAAGAATAATGATGAGAATTTGGGTAAGTTCGATGCTAGAGTTGATGAAGGGATACTTTTAGGATATTCAACTAAAAGAAAAGCCTACAAATGTTTCAATAAATTATCATGCAAGATTGTAGACAACATTGATGTAAGAGTAGATGGGGATTTCCCTCTCAAAAGAAATCAGCCAAGACATATTAGGCCACCTAATTAGACCAGAAGTGAAGATGAATATGAATAGATTGAAGAATCAGGAGAAGAAGAAGAAAAGGAAATATGTAGTCACGCAAAAACCACTTCATGGTATGTAGAAAAACATCACCCTACAAATAAGATTGGTTGTAATATTGAAGCAAGAGTCCAAATTCAAAGAGGATTAATAAACAAACCCAATCAAGCACATATTTATATGCTCCATGATTAAGCCTAAATATTTTTCTTAGTAAATCCAGGATAAACATTAAATAAAATCCATGAATGAGGAATTAGATAAAATTGAGAGAAGTCAGACCTGGGAAATTTTGATATCCCCTGGTTAATATTTTTACTTTTGTAAATAAATTGTAATTAATTGAAGGTTGATAAAAGGGACGTGGATTCCAGTTGTTTGAGGAGGGAGATTACTTGAGGAATGGGTTGTTTTAAATAACCATCCAAGTTGGTTGAGTGGTCTTAAATGGGATGACTGTGCAAAAAAATTAACTAAAAAGAAAAGGATGGCCCCAGGTGTCCTTTAACTCCAATAGCAAGAAAATAGGACAATAAAAATGAAGAAAACATGGGTTGTGTTGTCTTAAGTTGTTGACTGGCATGGAGCTAGAAGGAAGATGGATAGTTAGTCTGTTTAGGGGAACAAGATACATTCTCATGGCACATGCACGCACATGCATACACACAAGAATAATAAACTCTCCCTTTCTCTCCCGCATAGAGGAAATGGAATAGAACATGCAAAGAACATTGTTGTAAGAAAAACAATTCCTCCAAGGGTGGAGACGAGAGCATATAGAGGGAAGCGATAAAAAATCGTTATTGTTAAGATCTGGAGAGATTAAAACCATATGAAGAACCCTTGCGTAGGCTTGTTGGGTGAAAGCATTATAGATAGCATTGGCTTGCCTATAAGGCTGAAGAAACCACTAGAATTGTGTGGATCGATGAACCTAATGGATGGGGAAGAGACACTTAGATGTTTGTCAGGGCTAATGAAGCACCAGGATTTTCCTTGGGGCTAAAGCTCGGGTGCTTGACTCACTAATGAACCACTTTAAGAGTGATATCTTTACCCATTAGTAGTTTATCCACTAATGAACCTTCCCTCAATGTGGTCTCTTGTCCTAAAAGTGAGTTGTAACCCTTTGTACTATGGTATCATAGCATGGATATTGATTTTGTATAAAAATTAGAGGAGGTTGGGTGGAAGCTCACATAGCTGGTGGTTGAAGGAAGACTGGCCTTGTGACATCTTGTTTCAGCTTTTGCATTGGTTAAAGTTTCCTCTCAAAAATTTTCCTCCTCAAGAACTGGAATATGGCTAAGGGATGATAGCTACAAGTAATCGTGGTTGTATCTCATCTAAGGTTGGGTGGAGAATTGAAGTCCCAATATCAGTCACCAATCTATTTTTCCATATAAGATAAGTATTTTCTTATGCTTTGTATATTTGAATGATATGCACGTGTATGAAATTGATTTTATGGTTTTACTGATATTAAGGAATGTGATTTCCTATGTGTTAAGTGAAGGTGGAGATTCATGTATGTGTGTCTCAGTAATGGTGTAATTGCTTCATGTGTTTAAGTATTTGATTGGCAGTAATCTTTTAGTTCTAAAGAGATGGTAGTATTTGTACATTTAATGGTGAAATTTGATGTAACTAGCACGTATTTTTGTATGTGTCTCATTATTTGCTTCGTGAATGTGAGCTCATTGATTGAAATAAAAGCATCAACGTGTTATGTGATGGGGCTATTGGAGTTCCCTATAGTTTTAATGAAATACACCATAATGCACACTTTTGAGAATATATTCTTATACATATTACTTTCCATGTTTCTTCATTAAAATCCCTATGTTTTTCTTTCAGTGACTTCAGTTGAATTTCGTGTCAGAAGGAATTGATATATTTTATTGCCTCGATGTGATGGGAATTGGTGCAAAATCTTAAACGTGATTTTCGAAGTAGAAGAGTTCAAAGGATTTGGGCCTGCATAACAACCAGGAAGAAACCTAGAAAAAATATTTGAAGTATAAAAGACTCTAAAAACTAATTGAATTCACCTATGTGACCCACTAGGTTAAGGTCAGGAAAGTCAACCGAAAACTAAAACTTGGATGATTTCGTTCTCGGCCAAATGCATGGATCCTGAGTAATCAAGTGGGCCCACTCGTCAAGAGTCAGGTTAGTCTGGGTATAGAACCTAGAAGGCCCCAAAGGTATGGTCGAGTGGGACCTCCAGGTCGGGGGTCAAGATCATAGGCTAGGTTAGGGTTGGGGGACAGGGTCCTTGGTTAGCGTTACGAGGATTAGGCCAACCTCCGACTACCTAGAGAAGCATGCCAATTCCATGAGGATTTGTCCACGATGGTAGAGCGTCCATTCACATGCCATGTAGGCTGTTACGTGGGTTCCATGTGGAAATCAATGATGATGTGGCAAGTTTATAATGATCCTAACTTTGGATGGTCACATCTTTCAATCTGTAATTCAGGTTGAGGGAAATTTTACATCATTGTAATGGTCTCGAACAGATGAACATGAACGTCATATCCATTTTAAGTTCTGAGGGAGTTGAAAAAGATCAAAGAATTCAGAAACCATTTCCATAACTAAACCATGGATATTGGGTTAGTATGGTAACTACCTCCTTTTACCCTTAGTTGGGGATGGGGTTAGGACGGGGTATGCTACAGAGTTGAAGCAAAACTTTTAGGTTCAACACTCAAACTGGATGGGGTCTCTCATAGACTTAACCAAGCGAAGGTTCAACCTAGACCTTTGGGGATCAATAAAAGCCTTAAAGTCTCTTGATAAAAATTAGAAACTCGATTGTTGTATGGATTAATTGTATGCATGTTTTTGTGTGTCTTAATTGTGATAATCATATGCATGTAGCATGGTATTAATGATTGATATGATTTTATGGTTATCAATGTGCTAGTTTTTGATGTATTATTTAGCTAGATTTACTCTATTATATTTCCAATAACAAGCCAAGGTGACACCGTCTATTATGTATTTTAGTTTTGTTTAAATCTAACAGTGATGTGTGTGTATGAAAACACACAAAAGGCACTAAGGCCAAATAGGTGAAGGTTAAATACCACAAGAATAGAAAAGGGTGGTATAATATAGAACCAACAGAACAAGGACTGAACAGTAAGATGGTGCAGTATACCTTTGATTAACACAACATGGATGTGAATAAGGAGGGATAATTGAGGAGGAAAGATCATCTGGAAAACAAGGAGGGGAAAAATCGCCTAATTGAATGGACACGTTGAGAATCATGAGAGCATAAATAAGGTGATATAAAGCTGACAATGAAAGGCTTGTCAAACCACAAGAAAAGAAAGTTGAAGTCAATGTAGTCATACTGCAAAGCATATCATACATGTAAAGGCAGAGGAAGCAGGAGTTTGGGATTAGCCATGGAGGCATGCAAAGCCCATTGGGGCAGGAAGAAAGAAACAATGGCGCAAATGAGAGTAGATCTAGAAAGAGGCATAGACTGTCAAGTGAAAACACTATGAAAGGAGGTATTGTGCTAAGTACTCATTAAAAGGATCTAAGCACCCGTGTACAGCTGTATGAGAACACTCATAGAAGGCCATACCATTATCATTATCATAATGGAAAAATTAGAGAGAGAGAATATGTACTAGAGGAGTTTAAGAAGGCCAAGACTCCTACATTTAATGGTGAAATGAAGAATTAAAAGGATGCAGAAGCATGGATGTTTGGAATGGGTAAATTATTCAGAATTCATGACTTTTTAGAGAACATGAAAGCAAAGGTAGCTACTTTCAACCTAAATGAAAATGCTGACATCTAGTGGGAATGCCTGACAAAGGCAAAGGGCATAAGGAATAAAGAGTTTTCCTAGAGAGAGTTTGAGGAGTATTTAAAAAGAAAATATCTATGTGAGAGATACATTGACTGCAAAGCTAAGGATTTCAATAAACTAAGATTGGGTCAAATGATAGACGATGAGTAGACCACCAAATTCTTAGAGTTTCTAAGTTATGTTCCCTACCTTAAGGAAGAAAAAATGGAGATTCAGAGGTACGTCAATGGACTGTCGCCATCCTTCAAGGATAAAATTGAATTTTTGAACCCAAGACATTAGAGGAGGCAATTTGGAAATTGAAGCATTGTTATGAGTAGTATAGGTGTAGGCGTAAGTATAAATCAGACTAGAAATTCAAAGGCAATGCCAAGTTTAAAGGAAAAGGGGAAAAAGTAATGAAAGGAATGAGTGTGACACCTACTAACCAAGAAAGTTGACAGAGTCCCAAAGCTACCAGAAAAGGCCATTCTATTCAAGATGAAACCAAAAGTTATGAGAAGGGTCTATATAAGTGTTGGACTTTTAGAGGAAACCATTTGAGGAAGGATTTCCCACAACACAAACATGCTAGCCTAAGACTGTAAAATGTGTAGGAGGTAGAGACAGTCAAGGATGTAGCTCAAAATATACACAAAATTTACACAGCAGTTGATAAGCATCAAGTTGATAATCAAGCAGTGATTATAGAGATGGAATTTATGCTCCAAGGCAAAAACATCTCAATTTTGATTGACCCAGGTTCAAATTTTAGTTACATGAGTCCTACTATTGCTGAGAAATGTGCACTTAAGAAGTAAGTGCACAACAAATCTTGGCTAGTTCAGCTGGCCAAAGGGACGAAAAGAAGAGTCGATCATTGGGTTAAGGCTTGTCCAATCAAACTATGTGGGATGCCAACAGTGGAAAACCTCAACGTGCTTCCATTGGGAACATACAATGTATTGCTAGGTATGGATTGGTTATATGCACACCAGACCAAGGTAAATTTATTTTAGAAGACTATTGAATGCTTGAACAAAGCTAGAGAGCATAGTGTATTATGGGGAAAGTTGAAACCAATATCTGAGATTAATTTCTGCCATGTGTTGGGTAGCGGAAGCCCCGCACAACGGTTAAGGGGCGCGAAGCTGGACATTTGGGTAAAGTTAGGGTAAAGACTCCGCTAAATGCGTGGAGTGCGAATTGTAATAGGTCAAGTCAAAGGGTAGTCCACCCGAAAATAATGTAAAGAGTCGGCTCGCACAGGGGTCGCGGGCCAAGGAAGGGTATAAATAGAGCAAGGCTCTATGGGGGGAAGACAGTGGTTTTTGGAGAATATGAATGGTAATGGGTACTTGAAGTAGGAAGATTGAAAGTGTCTTTAAGTCTGAGTCGATGGATAAGGGTAGTAGGTAGAGGCTCTATAGTTGTGTGCGCAGAAGCCTGGAAAGTCCGTAGCTATGTGCACGGACCCCTACAGCTGAGTGCACAGGGTGGATCAGGATTTATTGGTGAAGATTGTTAATAAAGATAAGTTTACCCTAAATTCTGGGTTAATTGCAACTTTTCTCTTTTTGAATTTTTATGATCTATGCATTTCTACTGTTGAATCCTTGTGAATTATTCTTAATGCACGGAAGTAACCAGAAACAATAACAGTTTGCTTAAAGATCGCTCTAACTAGATCATAATAGTAATAATTGATCCAATATGTAATAAACGAAAGATGGGTAACCAAATCTGTGCAGTGTGAGGTTGTAGAATGGCACGCGAACCTCACAAACCACATCTAGACATCCCAAGGGTTGGGAAACCTGGTTCCAACACCCTCCCCTGCTACCTAGGGTGAGACCTCAGTCTGCGCTCCACGGGTTGTTGCCAAAAGTCCTGGTAGCTGCGGGATTTGTTTGGCTAAATAACTCTTTCGAACCTGGGAAGGCCCTTATAAGCCAACAAATGGTTCCGTTGCTAGGACTGGGATCTGCCTAAGGGGTGTTTAATGTGGGAACACTGGAATCCTACAAAGAAAGAACTCGAAGATTGGTGGGATCTGAAGCTCCACGAGTTCGTGGTTCAAGAGAAAAGAAAATCGTGGATATCAGAGGAACAGTGGTTGGATCGCTATATATTCACAGACATACATGAGATCTTCTTCGTAACATTCCCAATAGAATTGTATGAGTGGATCGCAAAGTTAGCTAATAGCGTGGGAAGGTGCAAATTAGACCAGCCCATAGTGTGGACTCCGAAACTAGTGCGAAGGCTGGAAGCCACCAAAGATAGAATTGCATGTGTGGTAGACCACTGGTTAGATCGGATCATTGGGGTATTTATCACTGAATTCGCGATAGATGCAACCATAAGTTACAGTGAAGCAGAAAGGCACTTTCTCCAAGGACCACGGGGTAGGTACATCAAATCACTGAATACTTCGATTAAGATGTTGTTGTGCGAAAAATATATTCTGCGCGTGTATTGATGTCTAGGGTAACATGGAGTGGAAAGGGTTATTGAAGAATAGGAAAAGTAGAGAACAACCCATTGATTTCTGTCTCATGAGAAAGCGAGGAGGATCTCACTAGGTTCTCGCCAGGAAGTGCGGTTCGATTGATTAAAGAATTCTTCCCACTGATACCACCTCCGTCTACACCACCACTCGCTTCACCCATGTCGAGTCTATCCACACCAACACCTTCGCCACCCACTCCACCACCAAAAGTCGGGATGGCAATCACAGTCAAGTTATTGACCTTTCAGGGTATAGGGAATGAAGAGCCAGTTGGTTCTGGTTTGTGATAAAATTTGTATGGGATGTGCAAGGCATAACAGATTAAAACATTAAAAAGGCCACGTTGGTCAGTGCACTACAGGACTGCGCACTGAAATGGTACATAAAATACTCAACCGACCATCCGAATGAGGGAATAGCGGCGATCCAAGACACACTAAATAAAGAGTTTGGCCGACCAAAGTCTGAAGCCCAGTCAATCATTGGATTCAAAGAGATAGCAATGTTGCCTGGTGAAACTCCATGGGATCTAGACCAGAGATTAAAAAGTACTATTCACAAAACAAACATGACCTTAACAGATGGGAAGCATTGCGCGTGGTTTGTGGTGTCCTTGATGCCCCATTTGAGGATGACTTTGTCACAACATAAGATCTCAACCCAAGCAGAGGCACTGGAGGTAGCAATGAGGCTACACGCAACCCCAATACCAGACCCAGGGTTGGGAGTTCAGCAAATCCACGTGCAACTTCAAAACTTGAGCCTAGAAGTGTAGAGTCTAAAGTAGGGAAGAATGTCCCAACTAGAGGTACGCCCAGAGTTAGGTTGTATCAAATGTAAGAGCCTAACTCATGACAAGGACCATTGCCCAGTTTTCTTGAACTATCTAGCAAGAGTAGGTCCAATGCCATTAAAGGTAGAAGTACAAGCAGGACCAAGTACTGTGCAGGCACTTTGGTGTGCGATTTGCCACGAGGGAGGGAAGCATGTGACAGATAACTACCACCTATTACAGAAGTACACCCAGACCTCGCAACATCTGTATTGCAACTTTTTTTGATCGGTGGGACACAATGAACGAACATGCCAAAGTTATGACTTAATGTTGGAGAGAACCCCAGCCTACTGGGTGCAGAAAATAATGTAAAGAAATATAAATAGAGTTAGCCCACATAGGGGTTGTGGGCTAGGGAAGGGTATAAATAGAGCAAGGCTCTATGGGGGGAAGGCAGTGGTTTCCGGAGAAGATGAATGGTAATGGGTACTTGAAGTAGGAATATTGAAAGCGTCTGTAATTCTGAGTCGAGGGATAAGGATAGTAGGTAGAGGCTTTGTAGCTATGTGCACAGAAGCCTGGAAAGTCCATAGCTATGTGCGCGGACCCCTGCAGCTGAGTGTGCAGGGTGGATCAGGATGTATTGGTGAATATTGTTAATAAAGATAAGTTTACCCTAAATTCTGGGTTAATTGCGACTTTGCTCTTTTTGAATTGTTATGATCTATGCATTTCTACTGTTGAATACTTGTGAATTATTCTTGATGCGTGAAAGTAACCAGAAAAAATGATAGTTTGCTTAAAGACTTCTCTAACTAGATCAAAATAGTAATAATTGATCCCATCTGTAATAAGCGCAATACGTGTAACCAAATTTCTGCGGCGCGAGGCTACAGAACAGTGCGCGAACCTCACAAACCACATATAGACATCCCAAGGGTGCAGAAACTTGGTTCCAGCACCCTCTCCTGCTACCTCAGGTGAGACCTCAGTCAACGCTCTGCGGGCTATTGCCAAAAGGGATGGTAGCTGCAGGATTTTTTTGGCTAAATAACTCTTCCGAACCTGAGCAGGCCCCTATAAGCCAACACCATGGAAGCCAAGGGAAGTTGCAAAAAGGAATGTCTTATATTTTTTGTGAAAATATCCATCGGCGTCAAAGATAATCACAATGTTGATAATGATACCTTGAGAAAATACACTATTTTACAGTAGTTTCAAAAAAAAAATCCTAAAGAGATACTTGGGTTTCTCTCTCATAGATGTGGATTTTCCTATTGAATCTATACAAGAGCAGCTCTAGCATCCAAATCACCATATAGGATGAGCACTTTGGAATTAGTTAAATTAGAGATACAAATCAAGGATATCTTGGACGAGGGCTACATATAGCCAAGTGTGTCTCCATGGGGAGCACTAGTTTTGTTCATGAACAAGAAAGATGGTACACTCAGGTTGTGCATTGATTACTGTGCATTGAATAAAGTGACCATCAAGAATAGGTCTCCCTTTTCGTGAATCGATGATTTATTTGACCAATTAAGAGGAGTACCAGTATTCTCCAAGATTGATATAAGAACAAGCTATCATCAGGTAAGTATAAAGGATAAGGATGTCCATAAAACCACCTTCAGGAAAAGGTATGGATATTATGAATTTGCGGTATTACTTTTTGGACTTACCAATGCACCTGTAACCTGTATGTGTCTCATGAAAAACGTGTTCTACACCTATTTGGATAATTTTTTCATAGCCTTCGTTTATGACGTTTTGGTCTATTTAAAGACCAAGGAGGAGCATGAAGAGAAGGTTGTTGCAACTATAATTTCTAAGAGGGAATAAGCTTTGTGCAAATCTTAATAAGTGAAATTTCATTCAGTCACATATTCATTACTTAGGAAACATTGTCTCAAGAAAGGGAATAGAAATCAATCTAGAGGAGTTCAAAGTCATCATGGAATGGCCAACACCTAAGAATGTGGCTGAAGTTAGGTCCTTCATGGGATTGGCCGGCTATTACAGGAGATTTATTAAACATTTCTATAATATTGGTTGTCTAATTTCACCTCTACAAAAGAAAGGGAAGAGGTTCAAATGGAAAGTTTATTGTGCTACAAACTTTAATCAACTTAAGCAGGTGCTAACCAATGTACCGGAATTAAGAAGGCCAAACCTTGAAAAGGATTTCATTGTATGTACATATTCCTTCAAGGAAGGAACTGGTGGAGTCTTTATGTAGGAAGGTAAAGTGATATGTATCAACAAGTAAATGAAAAGTATTAGCAAGTAAAGGAGAAGATACAAAAGGGTTCTCCAAGAAATGAAGGTAAGGATTGTCACCTTACAAAAAGGGGGATGATAAATTCAAAAACAAAATTCATGTCCCAAGTGTTAGCGACTTGAAGAGACTCATATTAAGATAGTTTCATGTGAAGCCATATTCTAGCCATCCAAGATATCAAAAGACTCTAGTAGCCATCAAAAAATTATATTTCTGGCCCAATTTAAGAAGGGAGGTGGCAGATTTCATCTCTAATTGCATAGAGTGTTGAAAAGTAAAGGTTATAAGCACCCAACTGGCTTATTGTATCCTATTCACACTCTAAAATGGAAGTGGGAAACAATTTATATGGATTTTATCACATGGATACCAAGAACTTAAAAAAAAAAACATGATTAAATCATGGTAGTGGATAAGTTGATCAAGGTGGCTCACTTCATGGTTGTTAAATCTACAAATTCAGCTAGTGAAGTGGTTCAAGTTTCCATAAAGGAGATTGTGAGACTACATGGAGTTCCCAAGAAAATTGTCTCGGATAAAGACCCCAAGTTCACTTCAAAGTTTTCGAGAGAATTATTAACAAGCTAGTGAAAAGAGTTGAAATTTCGCGCAGTGTATCATCCCCAAACTTATGAGAAATTAAAGAGAACAAATAGAATTCTGGAAGACATGCTAAGAATATATATAATGCACCAGCCCAAGAAGTGGGAAGAGTACCTTCCAATTGTGGAATTTGCATACAACAATGGGTATCAAGAGTCCCTGAGAATGATCACATTTGAATCACTTTATGGGAGGATTTGTAACACTCCTATTAGTTGAAGTGATTCAATGAATAGGGTCCTTATTGGGCTTGATAGATTGAAAGACATGGAGCATGAAATGGAAACCATAATAAGAAATTTAAAAGTGGCATATGATAGGCAGAAAATTTATGCAAACTAGTATAGAGTGTGTTAGATCATCTGGCTTGGACAAGTGCTCTAGTCTCAAAATGTGTCTATGAAGCTAACAAACACATTTTCTACAATACCCAGAATTAGTTTTGCAAGAAAAGGCATTAATTAGATTTAATTAAGTAGTTAATGAAATTTTCCCAAGTCTAAGTTAGGGAAATAGCTTAATTAATCAATATTGATTGGGGTAAAATGATTTTTCTCAAGATACTTCCGGAAAAGGCATGAGACATAGTCAAGATGATATTATCCATGAATTTTGATTAGATCATGGTCATTAATTCATCAAAAAGGGATTATAAGAGGAAATCGATAGGAATTTGGAGGACACATTGTGACAAAGAGTTGCAGTGAAAGTAAAGGCTTTGAGGTAGGACAAGGACATCAATAGCATGGGTTTCAACAAATATTATCGAAGAGATTCTTCACAGTAATTTCTAAGGAGATTTGGAGCTTTCTTTTTCTGCAGAGAGAGGCTAATTTTCCAGTGGCGAGAGTTTCTCTAGGCAAGGGTATGAATTACCCAGACAGGCAGTGTGAATTGCTAAGAGAGGAAAATTTTTGGAGCATAGAAATTTGCACAGGAGAGATCATCTGCACAGAAAGATTGATTTTTCAGAGGAGACATATTTTCCAATGGAGGTCATGACTATTTATCTCGCCAGTGTGAGTTGTCGGAGGGCCAAGTTTCTTAGCCAAGTCGCACGTGTGAGCCAAAATAAACTTTAGAAGGAGGCCGAATTGATTTTAGCAAGTCGAATAGCTTCTAGGAGGTCAGAGGAGTCTTGTAGAAGTGAAAAAATATTTTTTCCGAAGATTTTCCAATTTCAAGAAATCAATTGTAATATTTTTGCTAAAGAATTAATTAAAACCCTTATCTATTGAACTGGTTTCCCCTTCGGGGTTTTTCTAGGGACAATTTGTCCAAAAATATTAGTGCCGATTATTTGTGTGTGTGTGTGCATATTTTCTCAATTCCTACGGTTAATTATTTTTTAGTGAAGTTGTAGTTATGCTTTATTGAGTATTTGCCACAAGTATTTTGTAGTTGATAAATAATCTGAAAATATAGGAGAATAATAACCAGTAATTGCAATAGTAATTAAAACTTCACATGTTATAAGAGTGGATCTTAGGGTAAAAAAAATATTTATGTAGGCATAGGAAGAGAAGCACACAAGGGCTTTTACCCATATCGATTTCTGCAAATTCATGCAATTTATTTGAGATCGCATATTTCCCATAGATGGTTGCCTCAAGATTGAGAGATCAAGATAGATTAGATGGAGCCTCAAACTTTGGGGTCTGGAAGGCTAGGATATTGTTCCCATTGAATGAATTTGGTCTAAAGGAGTTTGCTATGACAACTTTTTTTTGTACCAGTAAATCCCATCTCGTTACACGAGTACGAGAGGGAAAATGCCAAAGCGAAGAGAATGATTCCTGATGGATTCAAGGATCACATCGTTCCACATATTGCAGAGAAGGATACATCAAAGAAAATGTGGTATTCCATCATCAAATTGTACCAATATCCTTCCGATAATAGGAAATTTATCCTCAAGGAGAAGCTAAGGACAATCAAGAAGAATAAGGGCGAAGACATGACTTCCTATCTAACCAAAGTTTTTCCTTTCATAAATGAACTACCTGCAGTTGTCAAGAAATTGAGTTATACGAGTTAGTGCATATAACACTCAGTGGGTTCTCCAAAGAATGGTGAATGTCTATCCAGGTGATTTCAAGATGAGCCAAAATACCAAATTGGGATTAGTTATGGGGTGATTTATCTTAGGAGGAGTTGAGGCTCAGCTTAGTTGATGGCACCAATAGTAGTGGCAAGGTACCTAAGGTTGATAGGGAGTAGGAGAACGTTTCCTTATCAAGGAAAGGAAAGGCGAAGAAGGGATCAAACAAGGGGTATGGTTCAAGAGGAGAGGAGAAGAAGAAGGAACTATCAAAGGTCAAATGTTATGGTTTGCAAAAAATTTTCCATTATTTCATCGATTGTCCATTAAGGAAGAAGAATGGAAAGAAGCAAGTTGCAACATCAGTAGATGTAGATGAGCTCTCTAGGAGGATGGAGCAGGAGTTCGCATTAATCGCTTACATAACTAGCTCAACTTCATAGGGTGTCTGGTACATAGATAGTAGAATTTCATTTCATATGACAAGAGTTAGGGAGTACTTCTATGGTTACAAGGAGGAGTACATCAGGTTCTAGATTTAGATGGGTAATAAGTGCAAGTGCACCCTTGTAGTATCAAGGCTTGTTCTATTTCAGAGGGAGAATAGCAAGTAGATACCTATCCATAGTGTGTTTCATGTATCAAACTTGGGGATGAATTTGATCTTTGTATATGTCCTTCAAGACAAAGGGTACAATGTTCTCTTTAGAGGGGAAAAGGTTTTTTTCCAAGAACAAGGATTAGAGATCACCTATAGTAGTTCAGGTGAGGAGAGGTTAGTCATACATGTTGCAATTAAACACACCCAAGGCACTAATTAGCAGTATCAGTCTGAGAGACAAGGCAGAGATATGGCATAGGAGGATGGGCCATATTCATCATGGAGCACTTAGACTGCTTCATTAGACAATGAAATGTGTTCCAGAGGTGAGCACAAAGCATGATGATGTATGCAGAGGATGTGCGTTGAGGAAGTTTGTGAAAGCACCTTTCCTAGGATTGAAAGTAGATCGCGGGGATTTTAGACCTTGTAAATTCAAACATATGTGGACCAATGTCTATGATATCTCTAAGAGGGTATGAGTGATTTTGTACTTTTATCGACATTTTCTCTAAGAAGACCTAGATCTATTTCCTGAATACCAATGATGAGGTCTTCAATCATTTTCAGGAGTTTAAGGATCTAGTGGAGAATGTGACAGGTAGAAATATCTAGAATCTTTGGTCAAATAACAAAGGGGAATATACCAGCAAGGAATTATAGGATTTCTTTATGATGGAAGGAATCAGGAAACAGTGGACGGTTCCTTACAACCCACAACAGAATGAGGTTGTTGAGAGGAAGAATCAATCTATTTTGGAGGTAGTGAGAGCGATGTTGTTTAATATCTCCCACACTATTTATGGCTAGAGGCATGATATACAATAGTTTACATTCAAAACAAGGTCCCACATGGAGTTCTTGGAAAGAAGACTCTCAAGGAGGCATTCACCAGGTAGAATCTACAAGTCAATCATTTTAGGATAATTAGATGCCTAACGTACTGTCACATTCCAGGTGAGACACGTTTGAAGTTATATCAGAATGCAAAGTGAGGTCACTTTGTTGGCTACAAGAAACCTCAAGGCATACATGATCTTCATCATAGGGGCTAAAAGGATTATAGTTAGGCAGGATGTCAAATTCATGGAGGAAAAGGTGTATCAAAATTCAAATAATTGCCAGCAACTAAAGATCAAAGTGAGAAACCAACAAAAGCATCTAAAGTAAAGCAGTAAAATTAGGGGCAGTAGTAAAGCACAAGTATAGTGACCAATACAAGCATTCGTTCGGGTGTGAATGCTCTCAAGGCTTCATAGAGCATGGAGCAGTAGATGTAGAAGATCAGGGCGATGCATCAAGAGGATTTGAGGTGGATATTCCTAACTCCACTTTTAGCAGGAGGAAATGAGAGGTTCAAGCTACACTCATGGATGCTCAGGAGTTTGTGGGGACCCCTAGGATGGGCCAGAGGGAGTGGACACAACCAAAGTGATACACTAGCTACACAAAATTGGTTAATCAACTGGTATATATGAGCCTTCCAACTATCAAGAGGTTTCACAGTAGTAGGAGTGGTGGGATGTTATGATTGAGTACTCCTCAATCATGTAGAACAATGTTTTGGATGTTGTACCGAGACTGATAAACAGGGTAGTGGTTGGATCACATTGATTCTACAAGATTAAGCACGTTGCAGATGGAAACATCGAGAAATACAAATATAGGTTCATGGCCAGGGGGTTCTCTCAGAAGGAGGGAATAGGCTATGAGGAGACGTTTTCTCCTATGGCCAGGCACACTTCTATATGAGTGTGATCTCATTAACAACATAGATGGGATGGAAGATCCATAAGATGGATATCAAGATGACATTCCTTAATGGTGAATTGGAGGATGAGGTGTATATAGAATAACTAGAGGTCTTTGTGGCACATAGTAGAGTGACTCACATGTGTAGGTTAAAGAGATATTTGTATGGGCTCAAGAAGGCACCTAATGTATGGTATCAACGCATTGAAAGATACTTGTAGGGCATGGGATTTGTGAAGAGTGGGGCTTATAGTAACCTCTACTACTTAGTGGTTGGGGGAGATGTTCTCATTCTTTTCCTATATATGGATGACTTGTTGTTGAAATGTTCACTGGGGCTCATCTAGGAGTGCAAGAGGGATATTGCAGCAGAGTTTGAGATGAAGGAATTAGGGCTCATGCACTATATTCTAGGCATGGAGGTATGGTAGACATATGGAAAGATTATCCTTGGTCAAGGGAGAAATTGTATCGAGATCTTGAGGAGATTTGGGTTTGAGGATAATAGAGCCATGTCTACTCCCATGATCATGGATTAGAGGAAGATAGATACATCCAGGTAGAAGGATGTGGACCCCACCTTTTACAAGAAATTGATAGGATCTCTCATGTATCTGGTAGCAACGAGGCCAAACATATCATATGCAATTAACTCTCTGAGTCATTTCATGGTGGAGTCGAAGTGAGCACACTGGATAGCACCAAAACATGTGCTTAGGTATTTGTGTAGCACAATCGAGTATGGGACCAGGTATGCTCGAGGTGATGGTGTCAGGTTGATAGGATATACTGATGTAGACTAGGAATGTAACACAGTAGACTAGAAATGAACTTCAGGTTTTTTCTTCAGCATGGGATCAAGATTTGATTCTTGGTACAACAGGAAGCAAAAGTTTGTGGCACTAAGTTCAACCTAGTAGAGCACATAGCAATGAACATTGCTACATGTGAGGCCATATGGCTTTGAAATTTGTTGGTAGCCTTATTTGGTTAGAGGATAGAGACAATAGTGATACACTGTGACAATCATAGTTACATCAGGTTGTCAACGAATACAGTGTCTCATAACATGTCTAAGCATATGGAAATCAGGTACCACTTCATTATGGATTATGTGGAATGCAAGATTGTCTAGCTACATGTTATGAAACCAGCTCAAAAAAATATAGAAAAGACATATGAACACCTTAGAAATAAGCCTCTTCGATGGCGCAACCTCCTTTACATTACACAAATGAAAAATTCTTGGATGATACAATTGACAAGACCTCCTTTCTATATATAGGAGTCTAAGGGGTCATAATATAATCAAAGCTGACATAACAATAATAATGTAAGGGCACAATAATAAAAATAGTGGGCTTCTATGGGGCACAATAGTAACAATATGGGGACTACATGGGTACAACAATATAATAAGGGAGTCGTACTAATAACAATAAGGGGTTAAACTAGTAGTATAGGGGCCTAACGTGCCCCTCTCCTTCAAAAAGTATTGTCCTCAATGCTTGAGTAATTCTTTATGCTTTTGTATAAAATTTTTGTCTTCCCATGTATAATCTTCAGCGGCTAAGTTCTTCCACTTGATGAGATACTCTGAAATTGATCGATTTCATAGCTGTCGAGTTCTTGTTTCTGTGACTGCTCCAGGTTCCAATATGATTTTTCCTTCCT